>JBAMBP010001355.1:0-32325 GCA_037044515.1 Phortica magna
TCCATCTCTGCTGCTTTGTAACACCAAGTTTTAAGCCTTCGCTTCCCTCATGACCGAAAGGAGTCCAAGGAAGAGCCAAAGTTGACTGAGTAGTTCTTCAAGGAGTAAAAGCGCCGTAGAAACCAGGCGTCCACTTACAAAACTGCGTGCTTCTCCGGTGTCCACGGTAGCCTCCATGGGAGTACCCCAGACCAGACCCGTTTTAATTCCTATGCCAGCACTCTGTCTGAGCGGCACTTTTAGTAAAAAGGACCCTGTGGGTCCTCCCACCCCTTACCATCTTTCTGTGCGCGGCTTAGATATCGAACTCTATTCCACTTCCTGCTGTTCCATTATGCTGGACAGCAACATCCTCCATCTCTGCTGCTTTGTACCACCAAGTTTCCAGCCTTAGCTTCCCTCCTGGCCGAAACGAGTCCAAGGAAGAGCCACAGTTGACTGAGTAGTTCTTCAAGGAATAGCGCCGTAGAAACCAGGCGTCCACTTACAAAACTGCGTGTTGCTCCGGTGTCCACGGTAGCCTCCATGGGAGTACCCCAGACCAGACCTGTTTTAATTCCTATGCCAGCACTCTGTCTGAGTGGCGCTTTTTATAAAAAGGACCCTGTGGGTCCTCCCACCCCTTACCATCTTTCTGTGCGCGGCTTAGATATCGAACTCTATTCGGCTTACTACTGTTCCATTTTGCTGGACAGCAACATCCTCCATCTCTGCTGCTTTGTACCACCAAGTTTCCAGCCTTAGCTTCCCTTATGACCGAAAGGAGTCCAAGGAAGAGCCACAGTTGACTGAGTAGTTCTTCAAGGAAGAACTAGCGCCGTAGAAACCAGGCGTCCACTTACAAAACTGCGTGTTGCTCCGGTGTCCACGGTAGCCTCCATGGGAGTACCCCAGACCAGACCCGTTTTAATTCCTATGCCAGCACTCTGTCTGAGTGGCGCTTTTAGTAAAAAGGACCCTGTGGGTCCTCCCACCCGTTACCATCTTTCTGTGCGCGAGCTTAGATATCGAACTCTGTTCCACTTCCTGCTGTTCCACTATGCTGGACAGCAACATCCTCCATCCCTGCTGCTTTGTACCACCAAGTTTTAAGCCTTCGCTTCCCTCCTGGCCGAAAGGAGTCCAAGGAAGAGCCAGAGTTGATTGAGTAGTTCTTCAAGAAGGAACTAGCGCCGTAGAAACCAGGCGTCCACTTACAAAACTGCGTGCTTCTCCGGTGTCCACGGTAGCCTCCATGGGAGTACCCCGGACCAGACCCGTTTTAATTCCTATGCCAGCACTCTGTCTGAGTGGCGCTTTTAGTAAAAAGGACCCTGTGGGTCCTCCCACCCCTTACCATCTTTCTGTGCGCGGCTTAGATATCGAACTCTATTCCACTTCCTGCTGTTCCACTATGCTGGACAGCAACATCCTCCATCTCTGCTGCTTTGTACCACCAAGTTTTAAGCCTTCGCTTCCCTCCTGGCCGAAAGGAGTCCAAGGAAGAGCCAAAGGTGATGGAATAGTTCTTCAGGAAGGAACAAGCGCCTTAGAAACCAGGCGTCCACTTACAAAATTGCGTGCTTCTCCGGTGTCCACGGTAGCCTCCATGGGAGTACCCCAGACCAGACCCGTTTTAATTCCTATGCCAGCACTCTGTCTGAGTGGCGCTTTTAGTAAAAAGGACCCTGTGGGTCCTCCCACCCCTTACCATCTTTCTGTGCGCGGCTTAGATATCGAACTCTATTCCACTTCCTGCTGTTCCACTATGCTGGACAGCAACATCCTCCTATCTCTGCTGCTTTGTACCACCAAGTTTTAAGCCTTCGCTTCCCTCCTGGCCGAAAGGAATCCAAGGAAGAGCCAGAGTTGATTGAGTAGTTCTTCAGGAAGGAACTAGTGCCGTAGAAACCAGGCGTCCACTTACAAAACTGCGCTTCTCCACTTCTCCGGTGTCCACGGTAGCCTCCATGGGAGTACCCCAGACCAGAACCGTTTTAATTCCTCTGCCAGCACTCTGTCTGAGCGGCACTATTAGTAAAAAGGACCCTGTGGGTCCTCCCACCCCTTACCATCTTTCTGTGCGCGGCTTAGATATCGAACTCTATTCGGCTTACTACTGTTCCATTTTGCTGGACAGCAACATCCTCCATCTCTGCTGCTTTGTACCACCAAGTTTCCAGCCTTAGCTTCCCTTATGACCGAAAGGAGTCCAAGGAAGAGCCACAGTTGACTGAGTAGTTCTTCAAGGATGCGCCGTAGAAACCAGGCGTCCACTTACAAAACTGCGTGCTTGCTCCGGTGTCCACGGTAGCCTCCATGGGAGTACCCCAGACCAGACCCGTTTTAATTCCTATGCCAGCACTCTGTCTGAGTGGCGCTTTTAGTAAAAAGGACCCTGTGGGTCCTCCCACCCCTTACCATCTTTCTGTGCGCGGCTTAGATATCGAACTCTATTCCACTTCCTGCTGTTCCACTATGCTGGACAGCAACATCCTCCATCTCTGCTGCTTTGTACCACCAAGTTTTAAGCCTTCGCTTCCCTCCTGGCCGAAAGGAATCCAAGGAAGAGCCAGAGTTGATTGAGTAGTTCTTCAGGAAGGAACTAGCGCCGTAGAAACCAGGCGTCCACTTACAAAACTGCGCTTCTCCACTTCTCCGGTGTCCACGGTAGCCTCTATGGGAGTACCCCAGACCAGACCCGTTTTAATTCCTCTGCCAGCACTCTGTCTGAGCGGCACTATTAGTAAAAAGGACCCTGTGGGTCCTCCCACCCCTTACCATCTTTCTGTGCGCGGCTTAGATATCGAACTCTATTCGGCTTACTACTGTTCCATTTTGCTGGACAGCAACATCCTCCATCTCTGCTGCTTTGTACCACCAAGTTTCCAGCCTTAGCTTCCCTTATGACCGAAAGGAGTCCAAGGAAGAGCCACAGTTGACTGAGTAATTCTTCAAGGATGCGCCGTAGAAACCAGGCGACCACTTAAAAAACTGCGTGTTGCTCCGGTGTCCACGGTAGCCTCCATGGTAGTACCGCGGACCAGACCCGTTTTAATTCCTATGGCAGCACTCTGTCTGAGTGGCGCTTTTAGTAAAAAGGACCCTGTGGGTCCTCCCACCCCTTACCATCTTTCTGTGAGCTGAGCGGCAGAAACTTCAAATTCTGTTCCACTTCCTGCTGTTCCATTATGCTGGACAGCAACATCCTCCATCTCTGCTGCTTTGTAACACCAAGTTTTAAGCCTTCGCTTCCCTCCTGGCCGAAAGGAGTCCAAGGAAGAGCCAGAGGTGATGGAATAGTTCTTCAGGAAGGAACTAGCGCCTTAGAAACCAGGCGTCCACTTACAAAACTGCGTGCTTCTCCGGTGTCCACGGTAGCCTCCATGGGAGTACCCCGGACCAGACCCGTTTTAACTCCTATGCCAGCACTCTGTCTGAGTGGCGCTTTTAGTAAAAAGGACCCTGTGGGTCCTCCCACCCCTTACCATCTTTCTGTGCGCGGCTTAGATATCGAACTCTATTCGGCTTACTACTGTTCTATTTTGTTGGACAGCAACATCCTCCATCTCTGCTGCTTTGTACCACCAAGTTTCCAGCCTTAGCTTCCCTTATGACCGAAAGGAGTCCATGGAAGAGCCACAGTTGACTGAGTAATTCTTCAAGGATGCGCCGTAGAAACCAGGCGACCACTTAAAAAACTGCGTGTTGCTCCGGTGTCCACGGTAGCCTCCATGGTAGTACCCCAGACCAGACCCGTTTTAATTCCTATGGCAGCACTCTGTCTGAGTGGCGCTTTTAGTAAAAAGGACCCTGTGGGTCCTCCCACCCCTTGCCATCTTTCTGTGAGCTGAGCGGCAGAAACTTCAAATTCTGTTCCACTTCCTGCTGTTCCATTATGCTGGACAGCAACATCCTCCATCTCTGCTGCTTTGTAACACCAAGTTTTAAGCCTTCGCTTCCCTCCTGGCCGAAAGGAGTCCAAGGAAGAGCCAAAGGTGATGGAATAGTTCTTCAGGAAGTAACTAGCGCCTTAGAAACCAGGCGTCCACTTACAAAACTGCGTGCTTCTCCGGTGTCCACGGTAGCCTCCATGGGAGTACCCCGGACCAGACCCGTTTTAATTCCTATGCCAGCACTCTGTCTGAGTGGCGCTTTTAGTAAAAAGGACCCTGTGGGTCCTCCCACCCGTTACCATCTTTCTGTGCGCGGCTTAGATATCGAACTCTATTCCACTTCCTGCTGTTCCACTATGCTGGACAGCAACATCCTCCATCTCTGCTGCTTTGTACCACCAAGTTTTAAGCCTTCGCTTCCCTCCTGGCCGAAAGGAGTCCAAGGAAGAGCCAGAGGTGATGGAATAGTTCTTCAGGATGCGCCTAGAAACAGGCGCCACTTACTGCGTGTTCTCCGGTGTCCACGGTAGCCTCTGGAGCAGCCAGACCGATCCGTCCACTTCCTGCTGCCATTTGCTGACGCACACCATCCCTGCTTTGTACACCATTCCTTCGCTTCCCTCCTGGCCGAAAGGATCCAAGGAAGAGCCAGAGTTGATTGAGTAGTTCTTCAGGAAGGAACTAGTGCCGTAGAAACCAGGCGTCCACTTACAAAACTGCGCTTCTCCACTCTCCGGTGTCCACGGTAGCCTCTATGGGAGTACCCCAGACCAGACCCGTTTTAATTCCTCTGCCAGCACTCTGTCTGAGCGGCACTATTAGTAAAAAGGACCTTGTGGGTCCTCCCACCCCTTACCATCTTTCTGTGCGCGGCTTAGATATCGAACTCTATTCGGCTTACTACTGTTCCATTTTGCTGGACAGCAACATCCTCCTATCGTGCTCTTGACCGCCGGAGAGCCACAGGTGGTCCGGACGCGTAGAAACCGTCCACGGTGCTCCGTGTCCACGGTAGCCTCCATGGGTACCCAGACCAGACCGTTTTAATTCCTTGCCAGCACTCTGTCTGAGTGGCGCTTTTAGTAAAAAGGACCCTGTGGGTCCTCCCACCCCTTACCATCTTTCTGTGCGCGGCAGATATCGAACTCTGTTCCACTTCCTGCTGTTCCATTATGCTGGACAGCAACATCCTCCATCTCTGCTGCTTTGTAACACCAAGTTTTAAGCCTTCGCTTCCCTCCTGGCCGAAAGGAGTCCAAGGAAGAGCCACAGTGATGGAATAGTTCTTCAGGAAGAACAAGCGCCTAGAAACCAGGCGTCCACTTACAAAATTGCGTGCTTCTCCGGTGTCCACGGTAGCCTCCATGGGAGTACCCCAGACCAGACCCGTTTTAATTCCTATGCCAGCACTCTGTCTGAGTGGCGCTTTTAGTAAAAAGGACCCTGTGGGTCCTCCCACCCGTTACCATCTTTCTGTGCGCGGCTTAGATATCGAACTCTATTCCACTTCCTGCTGTTCCACTATGCTGGACAGCAACATCCTCCATCTCTGCTGCTTTGTACCACCAAGTTTTAAGCCTTCGCTTCCCTCCTGGCCGAAAGGAGTCCAAGGAAGAGCCAGAGTTGATTGAGTAGTTCTTCAGGAAGGAACTAGCGCCGTAGAAACCAGGCGTCCACTTACAAAACTGCGTGCTTCTCCGGTGTCCACGGTAGCCTCCATGGGAGTACCCCAGACCAGACCCGTTTTAATTCCTCTGCCAGCACTCTGTCTGAGCGGCACTATTAGTAAAAAGGACCTTGTGGGTCCTCCCACCCCTTACCATCTTTCTGTGCGCGGCTTAGATATCGAACTCTATTCGGCTTACTACTGTTCCATTTTGCTGGACAGCAACATCCTCTATCTCTGCTGCTTTGTACCACCAAGTTTCCAGCCTTAGCTTCCCTTATGACCGAAAGGAGTCCAAGGAAGAGCCACAGTTGACTGAGTAGTTCTTCAAGGATGCGCCTTAGAAACCAGGCGTCCACTTACAAAATTGCGTGCTTGCTCCGGTGTCCACGGTAGCCTCCATGGGAGTACCCCAGACCAGACCCGTTTTAATTCCTATGCCAGCACTCTGTCTGAGTGGCGCTTTTAGTAAAAAGGACCCTGTGGGTCCTCCCACCCCTTACCATCTTTCTGTGCGCGGCTTAGATATCGAACTCTATTCCACTTCCTGCTGTTCCATTATGCTGGACAGCAACATCCTCCATCTCTGCTGCTTTGTAACACCAAGTTTTAAGCCTTCGCTTCCCTCCTGGCCGAAAGGAATCCAAGGAAGAGCCAGAGTTGATTGAGTAGTTCTTCAGGAAGGAACTAGTGCCGTAGAAACCAGGCGTCCACTTACAAAACTGCGTGCTTCCTCTCGGTGTCCACGGTAGCCTCCATGGGAGTACCCCAGACCAGACCCGTTTTAATTCCTCTGCCAGCACTCTGTCTGAGCGGCACTATTAGTAAAAAGGACCCTGTGGGTCCTCCCACCCCTTACCATCTTTCTGTGCGCGGCTTAGATATCGAACTCTATTCGGCTTACTACTGTTCCATTTTGCTGGACAGCAACATCCTCCATCTCTGCTGCTTTGTACCACCAAGTTTCCAGCCTTAGCTTCCCTTATGACCGAAAGGAGTCCAAGGAAGAGCCACAGTTGACTGAGTAGTTCTTCAAGGATGCGCCGTAGAAACCAGGCGACCACTTAAAAAACTGCGTGTTGCTCCGGTGTCCACGGTAGCCTCCATGGGAGTACCCCAGACCAGACCCGTTTTAATTCCTATGCCAGCACTCTGTCTGAGTGGCGCTTTTAGTAAAAAGGACCCTGTGGGTCCTCCCACCCCTTACCATCTTTCTGTGAGCTGAGCGGCAGAAACTTCAAATTCTGTTCCACTTCCTGCTGTTCCATTATGCTGGACAGCAACATCCTCCATCTCTGCTGCTTTGTAACACCAAGTTTTAAGCCTTCGCTTCCCTCCTGGCCGAAAGGAGTCCAAGGAAGAGCCAGAGTTGATGGAGTAGTTCTTCAGGAAGGAACTAGCGCCGTAGAAACCAGGCGTCCACTTACAAAACTGCGTGCTTCTCCGGTGTCCACGGTAGCCTCCATGGGAGTACCCCAGACCAGACCCGTTTTAATTCCTATGCCAGCACTCTGTCTGAGTGGCGCTTTTAGTAAAAAGGACCCTGTGGGTCCTCCCACCCCTTACCATCTTTCTGTGCGCGGCTTAGATATCGAACTCTATTCCGCTTCCTGCTGTTCCATTATGCTGGACAGCAACATCCTCCATCTCTGCTGCTTTGTACCACCAAGTTTCCAGCCTTAGCTTCCCTTATGACCGAAAGGAGTCCAAGGAAGAGCCACAGTTGACTGAGTAGTTCTTCAAGGATGCGCCGTAGAAACCAGGCGTCCACTTACAAAACTGCGTGCTTGCTCCGGTGTCCACGGTAGCCTCCATGGGAGTACCCCAGACCAGACCCGTTTTAATTCCTATGCCAGCACTCTGTCTGAGTGGCGCTTTTAGTAAAAAGGACCCTGTGGGTCCTCCCACCCCTTACCATCTTTCTGTGCGCGGCTTAGAAATCGAACTCTGTTCCACTTCCTGCTGTTCCATTATGCTGGACAGCAACATCCTCCATCTCTGCTGCTTTGTACCACCAAGTTTTAAGCCTTCGCTTCCCTCCTGGCCGAAAGGAGTCCAAGGAAGAGCCAGAGTTGATTGAGTAGTTCTTCAGGAAGGAACTAGCGCCGTAGAAACCAGGCGTCCACTTACAAAACTGCGCTTCTCCACTTCTCCGGTGTCCACGGTAGCCTCTATGGGAGTACCCCAGACCAGAACCGTTTTAATTCCTCTGCCAGCACTCTGTCTGAGCGGCACTATTAGTAAAAAGGACCTTGTGGGTCCTCCCACCCCTTACCATCTTTCTGTGCGCGGCTTAGATATCGAACTCTATTCGGCTTACTACTGTTCCATTTTGCTGGACAGCAACATCCTCTATCTCTGCTGCTTTGTACCACCAAGTTTCCAGCCTTAGCTTCCCTTATGACCGAAACGAGTCCAAGGAAGAGCCACAGTTGACTGAGTAGTCCTTCAGGATGCGCCTGAAACCAGGCGTCACTTAAAAATGCGTGTTCTCCGGTGTCCACGGTAGCCTCCTGGAGTACCCCGACCAGACCGTTTTAATTCCTCTGCCAGCACTCTGTCTGAGTGGCGCTTTTAGTAAAAAGGACCCTGTGGGTCCTCCCACCCCTTACCATCTTTCTGTGAGCTGAGCGGCAGAAACTTCAAATTCTGTTCCACTTCCTGCTGTTCCATTATGCTGGACAGCAACATCCTCCATCTCTGCTGCTTTGTAACACCAAGTTTTAAGCCTTCGCTTCCCTCCTGGCCGAAAGGAGTCCAAGGAAGAGCCAAAGTTGATGGAGTAGTTCTTCAGGAAGGAACTAGCGCCTTAGAAACCAGGCGTCCACTTACAAAACTGCGCTTCTCCACTTCTCCGGTGTCCACGGTAGCCTCCATGGGAGTACCCCAGACCAGACCCTGTTTTAATTCCTACATGCCAGCACTCTGTCTGAGTCCGGCGCTTTTAGTAAAAAGGACCCTGTGGGTCCTCCCACCCTTACCCTCCCACCCGTTACCACCTTTCTGTGCGCGGCTTAGATATCGAACTCTATTCGGCTTACTACTGTTCCATTTTGCTGGACAGCAACATCCTCCATCTCTGCTGCTTTGTACCACCAAGTTTTAAGCCTTCGCTTCCCTCATGACCGAAAGGAGTCCAAGGAAGAGCCACAGTTGACTGAGTAGTTCTTCAGGAGGAATAGCGCCGTAGAAACCAGGCGACCACTTACAAAACTGCGTGTTGCTCTCGGTGTCCACGGTAGCCTCTATGGGAGTACCCCAGACCAGACCCGTTTTAATTCCTCTGCCAGCACTCTGTCTGAGTGGCGCTTTTAGTAAAAAGGACCCTGTGGGTCCTCCCACCCCTTACCATCTTTCTGTGCGCGGCTTAGATATCGAACTCTATTCGGCTTACTACTGTTCCATTTTGCTGGACAGCAACATCCTCTATCTCTGCTGCTTTGTACCACCAAGTTTCCAGCCTTAGCTTCCCTTATGACCGAAACGAGTCCAAGGAAGAGCCACAGTTGACTGAGTAGTTCTTCAAGGATGCGCCTTAGAAACCAGGCGTCCACTTACAAAACTGCGTGCTTCTCCGGTGTCCACGGTAGCCTCCATGGGAGTACCCCAGACCAGACCCGTTTTAATTCCTATGCCAGCACTCTGTCTGAGTGGCGCTTTTAGTAAAAAGGACCCTGTGGGTCCTCCCACCCCTTACCATCTTTCTGTGCGCGGCTTAGATATCGAACTCTATTCCACTTCTGCTGTTCCATTATGCTGGACAGCAACATCCTCCATCTCTGCTGCTTTGTAACACCAGTACCTTGCTCCCTCCGAAGTCCAAGGAAGAGCCAAGTTGCTGAGTAGTTCTTCAGGATGCGCCTAGAAACCAGGCGTCCACTTACAAAACTGCGTGTTCTCGGTGTCCACGGTAGCCTCCATGGAGTACCCGACCAGACCGTTTTAATTCCTTGCCAGCACTCTGTCTGAGGCACTTTGTAAAAAGCCTGTGGGTCCTCCCACCCTTACCATCTTTCTGTGCGCGCTTAGATATCGAACTCTATTCCACTTCTGCTGTTCCACTGCTGGACAGCAACATCTCCATCCCGCTGCTTGTACCACCAAGTTTTAGCCTTGCTTCCTTGCCGAAAGAGTCCAAGGAAGAGCCACAGTTGACTGAGTAGTTCTTCAAGGACTGCGCCGTAGAAACCAGGCGTCCACTTAAAAAACTGCGTGCTTCTCCGGTGTCCACGGTAGCCTCCATGGGAGTACCCCAGACCAGACCCGTTTTAATTCCTATGCCAGCACTCTGTCTGAGTGGCGCTTTTAGTAAAAAGGACCCTGTGGGTCCTCCCACCCCTTACCATCTTTCTGTGCGCTGAGCGGCAGAAACTTCAAATTCTGTTCCACTTCCTGCTGTTCCATTATGCTGGACAGCAACATCCTCCATCTCTGCTGCTTTGTAACACCAAGTTTTAAGCCTTCGCTTCCCTCCTGGCCGAAAGGAGTCCAAGGAAGAGCCAGAGTTGATTGAGTAGTTCTTCAGGAAGGAACTAGTGCCGTAGAAACCAGGCGTCCACTTACAAAACTGCGCTTCTCCACTTCTCCGGTGTCCACGGTAGCCTCTATGGGAGTACCCCAGACCAGAACCGTTTTAATTCCTCTGCCAGCACTCTGTCTGAGCGGCACTATTAGTAAAAAGGACCTTGTGGGTCCTCCCACCCCTTACCATCTTTCTGTGCGCGGCTTAGATATCGAACTCTATTCGGCTTACTACTGTTCCATTTTGCTGGACAGCAACATCCTCCATCTCTGCTGCTTTGTACCACCAAGTTTCCAGCCTTAGCTTCTCTTATGACCGAAACGAGTCCAAGGAAGAGCCACAGTTGACTGGAGTAGTTCTTCGGAAGGACTGCGCCGTAGAAACCAGGCGTCCACTTAAAAAACTGCGTGTTGCTCCGGTGTCCACGGTAGCCTCCATGGGAGTACCCCAGACCAGACCCGTTTTAATTCCTATGCCAGCACTCTGTCTGAGTGGCGCTTTTAGTAAAAAGGACCCTGTGGGTCCTCCCACCCCTTACCATCTTTCTGTGAGCTGGCGGCAGAAACTTCAAATTCTGTTCCACTTCCTGCTGTTCCATTATGCTGGACAGCAACATCCTCCATCTCTGCTGCTTTGTACCACCAAGTTTTAAGCCTTCGCTTCCCTCCTGGCCGAAAGGAGTCCAAGGAAGAGCCAGAGTTGATTGAGTAGTTCTTCAGGAAGGAACTAGTGCCGTAGAAACCAGGCGTCCACTTACAAAACTGCGCTTCTCCACTTCTCCGGTGTCCACGGTAGCCTCTATGGGAGTACCCCAGACCAGAACCGTTTTAATTCCTCTGCCAGCACTCTGTCTGAGCGGCACTATTAGTAAAAAGGACCTTGTGGGTCCTCACACCCCTTACCATCTTTCTGTGCGCGGCTTAGATATCGAACTCTATTCGGCTTACTACTGTTCCATTTTGCTGGACAGCAACATCCTCTATCTCTGCTGCTTTGTACCACCAAGTTTCCAGCCTTAGCTTCTCTTATGACCGAAACGAGTCCAAGGAAGAGCCACAGTTGACTGAGTAGTTCTTCAAGGATGCGCCGTAGAAACCAGGCGTCCACATTAAAAAACTGCGTGTTGCTCCGGTGTCCACGGTAGCCTCCATGGAAGTACCCCAGACCAGACCTGTTTTAATTCCTCTGCCAGCACTCTGTCTGAGTGGCGCTTTTTGTAAAAAGGACCCTGTGGGTCCTCCCACCCCTTACCTTCTTTCTGTGCGCGGCTTAGATATCGAACTCTATTCCACTTTCTGCTGTTCCATTATGCTGGACAGCAACATCCTCCATCTCTGCTGCTTTGTAACACCAAGTTTTAAGCCTTCGCTTCCCTCCTGGCCGAAAGGAATCCAAGGAAGAGCCAGAGTTGATTGAGTAGTTCTTCAGGAAGGAACTAGTGCCGTAGAAACCAGGCGTCCACTTACAAAACTGCGCTTCTCCACTTCTCCGGTGTCCACGGTAGCCTCTATGGGAGTACCCCAGACCAGACCCGTTTTAATTCCTATGCCAGCACTCTGTCTGAGTGGCGCTTTTAGTAAAAAGGACCCTGTGGGTCCTCCCACCCCTTACCATCTTTCTGTGCGCGGCTTAGATATCGAACTCTATTCCGCTTCCTGCTGTTCCATTATGCTGGACAGCAACATCCTCCATCTCTGCTGTTTTGTAACACCAAGTTTTAAGCCTTTGCTTCCTCCTGGCCGAAAGGAATCCAAGGAAGAGCCAGAGTTGATTGAGTAGTTCTTCAGGAAGGAACAAGTGCCGTAGAAGCCAGGCGTCCACTTACAAAACTGCGCTTCCTCACTTCTCCGGTGTCCACGGTAGCCTCTATGGGAGTACCTCAGACCAGACCCGTTTTTATTGCTATGCCAGCACTCTGTCTGAGTGGCGCTTTTAGTAAAAAGGACCCTGTGGGTCCTCCCACCCCTTACCATCTTCTGTGAGCTGAGCGGTAGAAACTTCAAATTCTGTTCCACTTCCTGCTGTTCCATTATGCTGGACAGCAACATCCTCCATCTCTGCTGCTTTGTAAAACCAAGTTTCCAGCCTTCGCTTCCCTCCTGGCCGAAAGGAATCCAAGGAAGAGCCAGAGGTGATGTAATAGTTCTTCAGGAAGGAACTAGCGCCGTAGAAACCAGGCGTCCACTTATAAAACTGCGCTTCTCCACTTCTCCGGTGTCCACGGTAACCTCTATGGGAGTACGCCAGATCAGAACCGTTTTAATTCCTCTGCCAGTACTCTGTCTGAGTGGCGCTTTTAGTAAAAAGGACCCTGTGGGTCCTCCCACCCGTTACCATCTTTCTGTGCGCGGCTTAGATAATTAACTCTATTCCACTTTCTGCTGTTCCATTATGCTGGACAGAAACATCCACCATCTCTGCTGCTTTGTAACACCACGTTTTAAGCCTTCGCTTCCCTCCTGGCCGAAAGGAATCCAAGGAAGAGCCACAGTTGGCTGAATAGTTCTTTAAGGATTAACTATCGCCGAAGAACCCATGCGTTTACTAAAAACTCCGTGTTGCTGCGATGTCCACGGTAGCCTCCATGGGAATACCCCAGACCAGCAATGCTACAATCCCATCTGCCACAACTCTGTATGAGCGCCACTATTAGCAAAAAATACCCTGTGGGGCCTCTCTCCCCTCACCATCTTTCTGTGCGCGGCTTAGATATAGAACTCTATTCGGCTTCCTACTGTTCCATTATGCTGGACAGCAACATCTTCCATCTCTGCTGCATTGTAACACCAAGTTTTAAGCCTTCGCTTCCCTCCTGACCGAAAGGAGTCCAAGGAAGAGCCAAAGTTGATGGAATAGTTCTTCAGGAAGCAACGAGCGC
This sequence comes from Phortica magna, assembly GCA_037044515.1. Lineage (NCBI taxonomy): Eukaryota > Metazoa > Arthropoda > Insecta > Diptera > Drosophilidae > Phortica > Phortica magna. The sequence goes on from JBAMBP010001355.1 coordinate 12,942, forward strand.
CGTAAAAACCAGGCCACCACTTACAAAACTGTGTGTTGCTCCGGTGTCCACGGTAGCCTCCATGTGAGTATCCCAGACCAGACACGTTTTAATTCCTATGCCAACTCTCTGTCTGAGTGGCGCTTTTAGTAAAAAGGACCCTGTGAGTCCTCTCTCCCCTCACCATCTTTCTGTGCACGGCTTATTTATCGTACTCTTTTCGGCTTCCTACTGTTCCATTATGCTGGACAGCAACATCCTCCGTCTCTGCTGCTTTGTAACACCAAGTTTCAAGCCTTCGCTTCCCTCATGACCGAAAGGAATCCAAGGAAGAGCCAGAGTTGATGGAGTAGTTCTACAGGAAGGAACTAGCGCCGTAGAAACCAGGCATCCACTAACAAAACTGCGTGCTGCTCTGGTGTCCACGGTAGCCTCCATGGGAGTACCCCATACCAGACCCGTTTTAAATCCTCTGCCAGCACTCTGTCTGAGCGCCGCTTCTAGCAAAAAATACCCTGTGGGGCCTCTCTCCCCTCACCCTCTTTCTGTGCGCGGCTTAGATATCTAAACTCTATTCGGCTTCCTACTGTTCCATTATGCTGGACAGCAACATCCTCCATCTCTACTTCTTTGTACCACCATGTTTTCAGCATTCGCTTCCCTCCTGACCGAAAGGAATCCAAGGAAGAACCAAGTTGATTGAGTAGCTCTTCAGGAAGGAACTAGTGCCGTAGAAACCAGGCGTCCACTTACATAATTGCGTGCTGCTCCGGTGTCGACGGTAGCCTCCATGGGAGTACCCCAGACCAGACCCATTTTAATTCCTATGCCAGCACTCTGTCTGAGTGGCGCTTTTAGTAAAAAGGACCCTGTGGGTCCTCTCTCCCCTCACCATCTTTCTGTGCACGGCTTATTTATCGAACTCTATTCGGCTTCCTACTGTTCCATTATGCTGGACAGCAACATCTTCCATCTCTGCTGCTTTGTAACACCAAGTTTTAAGCCTTCGCTTCCCTCCTGACCGAAAGGAATCTAAGGAAGAGCCAAAGTTGATGGAATAGTTCTTCAGGAAGCAACGAGCGCCGTAAAAACCAGGCGCACCAATTACAAAACTTCGTGCTGCTCTGGTTTCCACGGTAGCTTTCATGGGTGTACCCCAGACCAGCAATGCTACAATCCCTCTTTCACAACTTTGTATGAGCGCTGCCATTAGCAAAAATGAGCCTGTGGAGCATCTCTCCCTTTACCATCTTTCTGTGAGCGGTGGGGATGAGATTTTGAACTATCTTCCACTTCCTTCTGCTCCATTATGCTGGACAGCAACATCCTCCGTATGTCCTGCTCTGTAACACCAAGTTTCTAGCCTTCTCTTCCCTAATGACCGAAAGGAATCTAAGGAAGAGCCAAAGTTGATGGAATAGTTCTTCAGGAAGGAACCAGCGCCTTAGAAACCAGGCGTCTACTTACAAAACTGCGTGCTTCTCCGGTGTCCACGGTAGCCTCCATGGGAGTACCACAGACCAGACCCGTTTTAATTCCTCTGCCAGCACTCTGTCTGAGCGGCGCTATTAGTAAAAAATACCCAGTGGGTCTTGCCACCCCTTACCATTTTTCTATGAGCGGAGCGGCAAAGACTTCGAACTCTGTTCCATTTCCTGCTGTTTTATTATGCTTGATAGCAACAGTCCACGTCTCTGCTGCTCTGTAACACATAGTTTCCAGCCTAAGCTTCCCTTTTTGTCGAAAGGAGAGCAAGGAAGAGCTAAAGTTGATTGAGAAGTTCTTTAAGGAGGAACTAGCGCCGTAGAAACCAGGCGTTCACTTACAAAACTGCGTGCTGCTCCGGTGTCCACGGAAGCCTCCATGGGAGTACCACAGACCAGACCCGTTTTAATTCATCTGCCAGCACTCTGTCTGAGCGGCGCTATTAGTAAAAAATACCCAGTGGGTCTTGCCACCCCTTACCATTTTTCCATGAGTGGTGCGGCAGAGACTTCGAACTGTGTTCCACTTCCTGCTACTCCATTATTCTTGACAGCAACGTTCCACGTCTCCGCTGCTCTGTAACACCAAGTTTCCAGCCTTGGCTTCCCTCATGACCGAAAGGAGTCCAAGGAAGACCCACAGTTGACTGAGTAGTTCTTCAAGGATGCGCCGTTGAAACCAGGCGTCCAATTTAAAAACTGCGTGTTGCTCCGGTGTCCACAGTAGCCTCCATGGGTGTACCCCAAACCAGCAATGCTACAATCCCTCTGCCACCACTCAGTATGAGCGCTGCCATTAGCATAAATGAGCCTGTGGAGCATCTCTCCCTTTACCATCTTTCTGTGAGCGGTGGGGATGAGATTTTGAACTATCTTCCACTCCCTGCTGCTCCATTATGCTGGACAGCAACATCCTCCATCTGCTGCTTTGTAGCACCAGGTTTTTAACCTTTGCTTTCCTCCTGGCCGAAAGGAGTCCAAAGAAGAGCCAGAGTTGATTGAGTAGTTCTTCAGGAAGGAACTAGTGCCGTAGAAACCAGGTGTTCACTTACAAAACTGCACTTCTCCACTTCTCCGGTGTCCACGGTAGCCTCTATGGGAGTAACCCAGACCAGACCCGTTTTAATTCCTATGCCAGCAATCTGTCTGAGCTGCGCTTTTAGTATAAAGGACCCTGTGGGTCCTCCCACCTCCTACCATCTTTCTGTGAGCTGAGCGGCAGAGACTTCAACTCTGTTCCTTTCCTGCTGTTCCATTATGCTGGACAGCAACATACTCCATCTCTGCTGCTTTGTACCATCAAGTTTTAAGCCTTCGCTTCCCTCTTGGCAGAAAGGAGTCCAAGGAAGAGCCACATGTGATTGAGAAGTTCTTCAGGAAGGAACTTCTGCTGTAGAAACCAGGCGTCTACTTACAAAACTGCGTGCTGCTCTGGTGTTGACGGTACCCACCATGGGAGTACTCCAGACCAGACCCGTTTTTATTCCTCTGCCAGCAATCTGTCTGAGCGGCGCTTTTAGTAAAAAGGACCTTGTGGGTCCTCCCACCCCTTACCTACCTTCTGTGAGCTGAGCGGCAGAAACTTCAAACTCTGTTCCACTTCCTGCTGTACCATTATGCTGGCCAGCAACATCCTCCATCTCTGCTGCTTTGTACCACCAAGTTTTAAGCCTTCGCTTCCCTCCTGGCCGAAAGGAATCCAAGGAAGAGCCACAGTTGACTGAGTAGTTCTTTAAGGATTAACTATCGCCGAAGAAACCAGGCGTTTACTTAAAAAACTGCGTGTTGTTCCGATGTTCACGGTAGCCTCCATGGGAGTACCCCAGACCAGCAATGCTACAAACCCTCTGCCACAACTCTGTATGAGCGCCACTATTAGCAAAAAGGAGCCTGAGGGGCCTCTCTCCCCTCACCCTCTTTCTGTGCGCGGCTTAGATATCGAACTCTATTCGGCTTTCTACTGTTCCATTATGCTGGACAGCAAGATCCCCCGTCTGTCCTGCTCTGAAACACAAAGTCCAAGGAGTCCAAGGAAGAGCCACAGTTGGCTGAGTAGTTCTTCAAGGCGGAACTAGCGCCGTAGAAACCAGGCGTCCACTTACAAAACTGTGTGTTGCTCCGGTGTCCACGGTAGCCTCCATGTGAGTATCCCAGACCAGACACGTTTTAATTCCTATGCCAGCACTATGTCTGAGTGGCGCTTTTAGTAAAAAGGACCCTGTGGGTCCTCTCTTCCCTCACCATCTTTCTGTGCACGGCTTATTTATCGAACTCTATTCGGCTTCCTACTGTTCCATTATAATGGACAGCAACATCTTTCATCTCTGCTGCTTTTTAACACCAAGTTTTAAGCCTTCGCTTCCCTCCTGACCGAAAGGAATCCAAGGAAGAGCAAAAGTTGATGGAGTATTTCTTCAGGAAGGAACTTGCGCCGTAGAAACCAGGCGTCCACTTACAAAATTGCGTGTTGCTCCAGTGCCCACGGTAGCCTCCATGGGAGTACCCCAGACCAGACCCGTTTTAATTCCTCTGTCAGCACTCTGTCTGAGCGGCGCTTTTAGTAAAAAGAACACTGTGTGTCCTCCCACACCTTACCATCTTTCTGTGAGCGGCGTGGCGGAGACTTCGAACTCTGTTACACTTCTTGCTGTTCCATTATGCTAGACAGCAACATGCTCCATCTCGACCTCTTTGTACCATCAAGTTTTTAACCTTCGCTTCCCTCTTGACCGAAAGGAGTCCAAGGAAGATCCACATGTGATTGAGTTGTTCTTCAGGAAGGAACTTCTGCTGTAGTAACCAGGCGTCTACTTACAAAACTGCGTGCTGCTCTGGTGTGGACGGTACTCACAATGGGAGTACTCCAGACCAGACCCGTTTTTATTCCTCTGCCAGCAATCTGTCTGAGCGGCGCTTTTAGGAAAAAGGACCTTGTGGGTCCTCCCACCCCTTACCTACCTTCTGTGAGCTGAGCGGCAGAAACTTCAAACTCTGTTCCACTTCCTGCTGTACCATTATGCTGGCCAGCAACATCCTCCATCTCTGCTGCTTTGTACCACTAAGTTTTAAGCCTTCGCTTCCCTCCTGGCCGAAAGGAATCCAAGGAAGAGCCACAGTTGACTGAGTAGTTCTTTAAGGATTAACTATCGCCGAAGAAACCAGGCGTTTACTTAAAAAACTGCGTGTTGTTCCGATGACCACGGTAGCCTCCATTGGAGTACCCCAGACCAGCAATGCTACAAACCCTCTGCCACAACTCTGTATGAGCGCCACTATTAGCAAAAAGGAGCCTGAGGGGCCTCTCTCCCCTCACCCTCTTTCTGTGCGCGGCTTAGATATCGAACTCTATTCGGCTTTCTACTGTTCCATTATGCTGGACAGCAAGATCCCCCGTCTGTCCTGCTCTGAAACACAAAGTCCAAGGAGTCCAAGGAAGAGCCACAGTTGGCTGAGTAGTTCTTCAAGGCGGAACTAGCGCCGTAGAAACCAGGCGTCCACTTACAAAAATGTGTGTTGCTCCGGTGTCCACGGTAGCCTCCATGTGAGTATCCCAGACCAGACACGTTTTAATTCCTATGCCAGCACTATGTCTAAGTGGCGCTTTTAGTAAAAAGGACCCTGTGGGTCCTCTCTTCCCTCACCATCTTTCTGGGCACGGCTTATTTATCGAACTCTATTCAGCTTCCTACTGTTCCATTATAATGGACAGCAACATCTTTCATCTCTGCTGCTTTTTAACACCAAGTTTTAAGCCTTCGCTTCCTTCCTGACCGAAAGGAATCCAAGGAAGAGCAAAAGTTGATGGAGCATTTCTTCAGGAAGGAACTTGCGCCGTAGAAACCAGGCGTCCACTTACAAAACTGCGTGTTGTTCCAGTGCCCACGGTAGCCTCCATGGGAGTACCCCAGACCAGACCCGTTTTAATTCCTCTGTCAGCACTCTGTCTGAGCGGCGCTTTTAGTAAAAAGAACACTGTGTGTCCTCCCACACCTTACCATCTTTCTGTGAGCGGCGTGGCGGAGACTTCGAACTCTGTTACACTTCTTGCTGTTCCATTATGCTAGACAGCAACATCCTCCATCTCTACCTCTTTGTACCATCAAGTTTTTAACCTTCGCTTCCCTCTTGACCGAAAGGAGTCCAAGGAAGAGCCACATGTGATTGAGTTGTTCTTCAGGAAGGAACTTCTGCTGTAGTAACCAGGCGTCTACTTACAAAACTGCGTGCTGCTCTGGTGTGGACGGTACTCACAATGGGAGTACTCCAGACCAGACCCGTTTTTATTCCTCTGCCAGCAATCTGTCTGAGCGGCGCTTTTAGTAAAAAGGACCCTGTGGGTCCTCCCACCCCTAACCTACCTTCTGTGAGCTAAGCGGCAGAAACTTCAAACTCTGTTCCACTTCCTGCTGTACCATTATGCTGGCCAGCAACATCCTCCATCTCTGCTGCTTTGTACCACCAGGTTTTTAACCTTTGCTTTCCTCCTGGCCGAAAGGAGTCCAAGGAAGAGCCAGAGGTGATGGAATAGTTCTTCAGGAAGGAACTAGCGCCTTAGAAACCAGGCGTCCACTTACAAAACTGCGTGCTTCTTCGGTGTCCACGGTAGCCTCCATGGGAGTACCCCAGACCAGACCCCTTTTAATTCCTCTGCCAGCACTCTGTCTAAGCGGCGCTATTAGTAAAAAATACCCAGTGGGTCTTGCCACCCCTTACCATTTTTCCATGAGCGGTGCGGCAGAGACTTCGAACTCTGTTCCATTTCCTGCTGCTCTATTATGCTTGACAGCAAAAGCCCACGTCTCTGCTGCTCTGTAACACCAAGTTTCCAGCCTAAACTTCCCTTTTTGACGAAAGGAGTCCAAGGAAGAGCCACAGTTGATTGAGAAGTTCTTTAAGGAGGAACTAGCGCCGTAAAACCCAGGCGTCCACTTACAAAACTGCGTGCTTCTTCGGTGTCCACGGTAGCCTCCATGGGAGTACCACAGACCAGACCCGTTTTAATTCCTCTGCCAGCACTCTGTCTGAGCGGCGCTATTAGTAAAAAATACCCAGTGGGTCTTGCCACCCCTTACCATTTTTCCATGAGCGGTGCGGCAGAGACTTCGAACTGTGTTCCACTTCCTGCTACTCCATTATTCTTGACAGCAACATTCCACGTCTCTGCTGCTCTGTAACACCAAGTTTCCAGCCTTGGCTTCCCTCATGACCGAAAGGAGTCCAAGGAAGACCCACAGTTGACTGAGTAGTTCTTCAAGGATGCGCCGTTGAAACCAGGCGTCCAATTTAAAAACTGCGTGTTGCTCCGGTGTCCACAGTAGCCTCCATGGGTGTACCCCAGACCAGCAATGCTACAATCCCTCTGCCACCACTCAGTAAGAGCGCTGCCATTAGCATAAATGAGCCTGTGGAGCATCTCTCCCTTTACCATCTTTCTGTGAGCGGTGGGGATGAGATTTTGAACTATCTTCCACTTCCTGCTGCTCCATTATGCTGGACAGCAACATCCTCCATCTGCTGCTTTGTAGCACCAGGTTTTTAACCTTTGCTTTCCTCCTGGCCGAAAGGAGTCTAAGGAAGAGCCAGAGGTTATGGAATAGTTCTTCAGGAAGGAACTAGCGCCTTAGAAACCAGGCGTCCACTTACAAAACTGCGTGCTTCTTCGGTGTCCACGGTAGCCTCCACGGGAGTACCCCAGACCAGACCCCTTTTAATTCCTATGCCAGCACTCTGTCTGAGTGGCGCTTTTTGTAAAAAGTTTCCTGTGGGTCCTCCCACCCCTTACCATCTTTCTGTGAGCGGCGCGGCAGAGTCTTCGAACTCTGTTTCACTTCCTGCTGTTCCACTATGCTGGACAAAACCATCCCCCGTCTGTCCTGCTCTAAAACACCAAGTTTCCAGCCTTCGCTTCCCTCATGACCGAAAAGAGTCCAAGGAAAAGCAACAGTTGATGGAGTAGTTTTTCAGGGAGGAACTAGCGCCGTAGAAACCAGGCGTCTACTTACAAAACTTCGTGCTGCTCTGGTGGCCACGGTAGCCTCAATGGGAGTAACCCAGACCAGACCCCTTTTAATTCCTCTGCCAGCACTCTGTGTGAGCGGCGCTTTTAGTAAAAAGAACCCTGTGTGTACTCCCACACCTTACCATCTTTCTGTGAGCGGCGCGGCGGAGACTTCGAACTCTGTTACACTTCTTGCTGTTCCATTATGCTAGACAGCAACATCCTCCATCTCTACCTCTTTGTACCATCAAGTTTCTAACCTTCGCTTCCCTCCTGGCCGAAAAGAGTCCAAGAAAGAGCCAGAGTTGATGGAACAGTTCTTCAGGAAGCAACGAGCGCCGTAAAAACCAGGCCACCACTTACAAAACTGCGTGCTGCTCTGGTGTGCACGGTAGCTTTCATGGAGGAACTAGCGCCGTAGAAACCAGGCGTCTACTTACAAAACTTCGTGCTGCTCTGGTGGCCACGGTAGCCTCAATGGGAGTATCCCAGACCAGACCCGTTTTAATTCCTCTGCCAGCAATCTGTCTGAGCGGCGCTTTTAGTATAAAGGACCCTGTGGGTCCTCCCACCTCCTACCATCTTTCTGTGAGCTGAGCGGCAGAGACTTCAACTCTGTTCCTTTCCTGCTGTTCCATTATGCTGGACAGCAACATACTCCATCTCTGCTGCTTTGTACCACCAAGTTTTAAGCCTTCGCTTCCCTCTTGGCCGAAAGGAGTCCAAGGAAGAGCCACAGTGTGATTGAGTAGTTCTTCAGGAAGGAACTTGCTGCTGTAGAAACCAGGCGTCTACTTACAAAACTGCGTGCTGCTCTGGTGTTGACGGTACCCACCATGGGAGTACTCCAGACCAGACCCGTTTTTATTCATCTGCCAGCAATCTGTCTGAGCGGCGCTTTTAATAAAAAGGACCCTGTGGGTCCTCCCACCCCTTACCAACCTTCTGTGAGCTGAGCGGCAGAAACTTCAAACTCTGTTCCACTTCCTGCTGTACCATTATGCTGGCCAGCAACATCCTCCATCTCTGCTGCTTTGTACCACCAAGTTTCTAGGCCTTCGCTTCCCTCCTGGCCGAAAGGAATCCAAGGAAGAGCCACAGTTGACTGGAGTAGTTCTTTAAGGATTAACTATCGCCGAAGAAACCAGGCGTTTACTTAAAAAACTGTCGTGTCTGTTCCGGTGTCCACGGTAGCCTCCATGGGAGTACCCCAGACCAGACCCCTTTTACTTCCTATGCCAGCACTCTGTCTGAGCGGCGCTTTTAATAAAATGGACCCTGTGGGTCCTCCCACCCCTTACCATACCTTCTGTGAGCGGAGCGGCAAAGACTTCGAACTCTGTTCCATTTCCTGCTGCTGTATTATGCTTGACAGCAACAGCCCACGTCTCTGCTGCTCTGTAACACGAAGTTTCCAGCCTAAGCTTCCCTTATGACCGAAAGGAGTCCAAGGAAGAGCCACAGTTGACTGAGTAGTTCTTCAAGGATGCACCGTAGAAACCAGGCATCCACTTAAAAAACTGCGTGTTGCTTCGGTGTCCACGGTAGCCTCCAATGAAGTACCCCAGACCAGACCCGTTTTAATTCCTCTGCCAGCACTCTGCCTGAGTGGCGCTATAAGTAAAAAGGACCCTGTGGGTCCTCCCACTCAATACCATTCTTCTGTGAGCGGCACGACAGAGACTTCCAACTCTGTTCCACTACCTGCTGCTCCATTATACTTGAGAGCAACATTCTACTTCTCTGCTGCCCTGTAAAACCAAGTTTCCAGAATTTGCGCTTCTCCTGGCCAAAAGGAGTCCATGGAAGAGCCACAGTTGATTGAGTAGTTTTTCAGGAAGGAACCAGCGCCTTAGAAACCAGGCGTCCACTTACAAAATTGCGTGTTGCTCCAGTGCCCACGGTAGCCTCCATGGGAGTACCCCAGACCAGACCCGTTTTAATTCCTCTGCCAGCACTCTGTCTTAGTGGGGCTATAAGTAAAAAGGACCCAGTGGGTCCTCCAATCCGTTACCATTTTTCCGTGAGCGGTTCGGCAAAGACTTCGAACTCTGTTCCATTTTCCGCTGCTCTATTATGCTTGACAGCAACAGTCCACGTCTCTGCTGCTCTGTAACACCAAGTCTCCAGCCATAGCTTCCCTTATGACCGAAAGGAGTCCAAGGAAGACCCACAGTTGACTGAGTAGTTCTTCAAGGATGCGCCGTAGAAACCAGGCGTCTACTCTAAAAACTGCATGTTACTCCGGTGTCCACAGTTGCTTTCATGGGTGTACCCCAGACCAGCAATGCTACAATCCCTCTGCCACCACACAGTATGAGTGCCGCTATAAGCAAATATGTGCCTGTGAGGCATCTCTCCCTTTGCCATCATTCTGTGAGCGGTGGTGATGAGACTTCGAACTCTCTTCCACTTCCTGCTGCTCCATTATGCTGGACAGCAAGATCCTCCGCTTGTCCTGCTCTGTAACATCAAGTCCAAGGAGTCTAAAAAAGAGCAACAGTTGGCTGAGTAGTTCTTCAAGGAGGAACTAGCGCCGTAGAAACCAGGCGTCCATTTACAAAACTGCGTGTTGCTGCGGTGTCCACGGCAGCCTCCTTGGGAGTACCCCAGACCAGACCATTTTAATCCCTATGCCAGCACTCTGTCTGAGTGGCGCTTTAAGAAAAAAGGACCCTGTTTGTCCTCCCAACCCTTACCATCTTTCCGTGAGCGGATCGGCAAAGACTTCGAACTCTGTTCCATTTCCTGCTGCTCCATTATTCTTGACAGCAACATTCCACGTCTCTGCTGCTCTGTAACAACAAGTTTCCAGCCTTGGCTTCCCTCATGACCGAAAGGAGTCCAAGGAAGACCCACAGTTGACTGAGTAGTTCTTCAAGGATGCGCCGTTGAAACCAGGCGTCCAATTTAAAAACTGCGTGTTGCTCCGGTGTCCACAGTAGCCTCCATGGGTGTACCCCAGACCAGCAATGCTACAATACCTCTGCCACCACTCAGTATGAGCGCTGCCATTAGCAAAAATGAGACTGTGGAGCATCTCACCCTTTACCATCTTTCTGTGAGTGGTGGGGATGAGATTTTGAACTATCTTCCACTTCCTGCTGCTTCATTATGCTGGACAGCAACATCCTCCATCTGCTGCTTTGTACCACCAGGTTTTTAACCTTTGCTTTCCTCCTGGCCGAAAGGAGTCCAAGGAAGAGCCACAGTTGATGGAGTAGTTCTTCAAGGTGGAACTTGCGCCGCAGAAACCAGGCTTTCACTTACAAAACTTCGTGCAGCTCTCGTGGCCACGGTATCATCCGTGGGAGTACCCCAGACCAGACCCGTTTTAATTCCTATGCCAGCACTCTGTCTGAGTGGCGCTTTAAGAAAAAAGGACCCTGTTTGTCCTCCCAACCCTTACCATCTTTCCGTGAGCGGATCGGCAAAGACTTCGAACTCTGTTCCATTTCCTGCTGCTCCATTATTCTTGACAGCAACATTCCACGTCTCTGCTGCTCTGTAACAACAAGTTTCCAGCCTTGGCTTCCCTCATGACCGAAAGGAGTCCAAGGAAGACCCACAGTTGACTGAGTAGTTCTTCAAGGATGCGCCGTTGAAACCAGGCGTCCAATTTAAAAACTGCGTGTTGCTCCGGTGTCCACAGTAGCCTCCATGGGTGTACCCCAGACCAGCAATGCTACAATACCTCTGCCACCACTCAGTATGAGCGCTGCCATTAGCAAAAATGAGACTGTGGAGCATCTCACCCTTTACCATCTTTCTGTGAGCGGTGGGGATGAGATTTTGAACTATCTTCCACTTCCTGCTGCTTCATTATGCTGGACAGCAACATCCTCCATCTGCTGCTTTGTACCACCAGGTTTTTAACCTTTGCTTTCCTCCTGGCCGAAAGGAGTCCAAGGAAGAGACACAGTTGATGGAGTAGTTTTTCAGGGAGGAACTAGCGCCGTAGAAACCAGGCGTCCACTAACAAAACTGCGTGCTGCTCCGAAGTCCTCGGTTGCCCCCATGGGAGTACCCCAGACCAGACATGTTTTAATTCCTCTGCCAGCAATCTGTCTGAGCGGCGCTTTTAGTAAAAAGAACCGTGTGGGTCCTCCCACCCCTTACCTTCTTTCTGTGAGCTGAGCGGCAGAAACTTCAAACTCTGTTCTACTTCCTGCTGCTCCATTATTCTGGACAGAAACATCCTCCATCTCTGCTGCTTTGTACCACCAAATTTTAAGCCTTCGCTTCCCTCCTGACCGAAAGAATTCCATTGAAGAGCCAAAGTTGATGGAGTAGTTCTTCAGGAAGGAACTTGTGCCGTAGAAACCAGGCGTATACTTACAAAACTACGTGCTGCTCTGGTGTTGACGGTACCCTCCATGGGAATACTCCAGACCAGACCCGTTTTTATTTCTCTGCCAGCAATCTGTCTGAGCGGCGCTTTTAGTAAAAAGGACCCTGTGGGTCCTCCCACCCCTTACCTACTTTCTGTGAGCTGAGCGGCAGAAACTTCAAACTCTGTTCCACTTTCTGCTGCTCCATTATGCTGGACAGCAACATCCTCCATCTCTGCTGCTTTGTACCACCAAGTTTTAAGCCTTCGCTTCCCTCCTGGCCGAAAAGAGTCCAAGGAAGAGCAACAGTTGATGGAGTAGTTTTTCAGGGAGGAACTAGCGCCGTAGAAACCAGGCGTCCACTAACAAAACTGCGTGCTGCTCCGAAGTCATCGGTAGCCTCCATGGGAGTACCCCAGACCAGACCCATTTTAATTCCTATGCCAGCACTCTGTCTGAGCGGCGCTTTAAGTAAAAGGCCCCCTGTGTGTCCTCCCACACCTTACCATCTTTCTATGAGCGGCGCGGCAGAGACTTCGAACTCTGTTACACTTCTTGCTGTTCCAACCAGACCCGTTTTAATTCCTCTGCCAGCACTCTGCCTGAGTGGCGCTTTAAGTAAAAGGCCCCCTTTGTGTCCTCCCACACCTTACCATCTTTCTATGAGCGGCGCGGCAGAGACTTCGAACTCTGTTACACTTCTTGCTGTTCCAACCAGACCCGTTTTAATTCCTCTGCCAGAACTCTGTGTGAGCGGCGCTTTTAGTAAAAAGAACCCTGTGGGTCCTCCCACCCGTTACTATCCTTCAGTGCTCGGCACGGCAGAGACTTCGAACTCTGTTCCACTTTTTGCTGTTCCATTATGCTGGACAGCAACATCCTCCATCTTTTCTGCTTTGTACCACCAGGTTTTTAACCTTTGCTTTCCTCCTGACCGAAAGGAATCCAAGGAAGAGCCAAAGTTGATGGAGTATTTCTTCAGGAAGGAACTTGCGCCGTAGAAACCGTCGTCCACTTACAAAATTGCGTGTTGCTCCAGTGCCCACGGTTGCCTCCATGGGAGTACCCCAGACCAGACCCGTTTTAATTCCTCTGTTAGCACTCTGTCTGAGCGGCGCTTTTAGTAAAAAGAACCCTGTGTGTCCTCCCACACCTTACCATCTTTCTGTGAGCGGCGCGGCAGAGACTTCGAACTCTGTTACACTTCTTGCTGTTCCATTATGCTAGACAGCAACATCCTCCATCTCTTCCTCTTTGTACCACCAAGTTTTTAACCTTCGCTTCCCTCCTGGCCGAAAGGAGTCCAAGGAAGAGCCAGAGTTGATGGAACAGTTCTTCAGGAAGGAACTTACGCCGTAGAAACCAGGCGTCCACTTACAAAAGTGCGTGTTGCTCCAGTGCCCACGGTAGTCTCTATGGGAGTACCCCAGACCAGATCCGTTTTAATTCCTCTGTTAGCACTCTGTCTGAGCGGCGCTTTTAGTTAAAAGAACCCTGTGTGTCCTCCCACACCTTACCACCTTTCTGTGAGCGGCGCGGCAAAGTCTTCGAAATCTGTTATACTTCTTGCTGTTCCATTATGCTAGATAGCAACATCCTCCATCTCTACCTCTTTGTACCACCAAGTTTTTAACCATCGCTTCCCTCCTGGCCGAAAGGAGTCCAAGGAAGAGCCAGGGTTGATGGAACAGTTCTTCAGGAAGCAACGAGCGCCGTAAAAACCAGGTCACCACTTACAAAACTGCGTGCTGCTCTGGTGTCCACGGTAGCTTTCATGGGTGTACCCCTAACCAGCAATGCTACAAACCCTCTTTCACAACTTTGTATGAGCGCTGCCATTAGCAAAAATGAGCCTGTGGAGCATCTCTCCCCTTACCATCTTTCTGTGAGCGGTGGGGATGAGATTTTGAACTATCTTCCACTTCCTGCTGCTCCATTATGCTGGACGGCAACATCCTCAATCTGCTGCTTTGTACCACCAGGTTTTTAACCTTTGCTTTCCTCCTGGCCGAAAGGAGTCCAAGGAAGAGCCAGAGGTGATGGAATAGTTCTTCAGGAAGGAACTAGCGCCTTTAAAACCAGGCGTCCACTTACAAAACTGCGTGCTTCTTCGGTGTCCACGGTAGCCTCCATATGAGTACCCCAGACCAGACCCCTTTTAATTCCTCTGCCAGCACTCTGTCTGAGCGGCGCTATTAGTAAAAAGGACCCAGTGGGTCCCCCCACCCCTTACCATTTTTCCGTTAGCGGAGCGCCAAAGACTTCGAAATCTGTTCCATTTCCTGCTGCTTTATTATGCTTGATAGCAACAGTCCACGTCTCTGCTGCTCTGAAACACCAAGTTTCCAGCCTTAGCTTCCCTTTTTGTCGAAAGGAGAGCAAGGAAGAGCCACAGTTTATTGAGAAGTTCTTTAAGGAGGAACTAGCGCCGTAGAAACCAGGCGTCGACTTACAAAACTGCGTGCTTCTTCGGTGTCCACGGAAGCCTCCATGGGAGTACCACAGACCAGACCCGTTTTAATTCCTCTGCCAGCACTCTGTCTGAGCGGCGCTATTAGTAAAAAGGACCCAGTGGGTCATGCCACTCCTTACCAATTTTCCGTGAGCGGAGCGGCAAAGACTTCGAACTCTGTTCCATTTCCTGCTGCTCTATTATGCTTGAAAGCAACAGCCCACGTCTCTGCTGCTCTGTAACACCAAGTTTCCAGCCTTAGCTTTCCTTATGACCGAAAGGAGTCCAAGGAAGAGCCACAGTTGGCTGAGTAGTTCTTCAAGGATGCCCCGTAGAAACCAGGCGTCCACTTTAAAAACTGCGTGTTGCTTCGGTGTCCACGGTAGCCTCCAATGAAGTACCCCAGACCAGCCCCGTTTTAATTCTTCTGCCAGCACTCTGTCTGAGTGGCGCTATAAGTAAAAAGGACCCTGTTGGTCCTCCCACCCCTTACCATCTTTCCGTGAGCGGAGCGGCAAAAACTTCGAAATGTGTTACATTTCCTGCTGCTCCATTATGCTTGACAGCAACATTCCACGTCTCTGCTGCCCTATAACACCAAGTTTCCAGCATTTGCTTCCCTCCTGGCCAAAAAAAGTCCGAGGAAGAGCCACAGTTGATTGAGTAGTTCTTCAGGAAGGAACCAGCGCCTTAGAAACCAGGCGTCCACTTACAAAACTGCGTGCTTCTCCGTTGTCCACGGTAGTTTCCATGGCAGTACCACAGACCAGACCCGTTTTATTTCCTCTGCCAGCACTCTGTCTGAGCTGCGCTATTAGTAAAAAGGACCCAGTGGGTCTTCCCAGCCCTTACCATTTTTCCGTGAACGGAGCGGCAAAGACTTCGAACTCTGTTCCATTTCCTGCTGCTTTATTATGCTTGATAGCAACAGTCCACGTCTCTGCTGCTCTGTAACACCAAGTTTCCAGCCTTAGCTTCCCTTTTGTCGAAAGGAGAGCAAGGAAGAGTCATAGTTGATTGAGAAGTTCTTTAAGGAGGAACTTGCGCCGTAGAAACCAGGCGTTCACTTACAAAACTGCGTGCTTCTTCGGTGTCCACGGAAGCCTCAATGGGAGTACCACAGACCAGACCCGTTTTAATTCCTCTGCCAGCACTCTGTCTGAGCGGCGGTATTAGTAAAAAGGACCCAGTGGGTCATGCCACTCCTTACCAATTTTCCGTGAGCGGAGCGGCAAAGACTTCGAACTCTGTTCCATTTCCTGCTGCTCTATTATGCTTGACAGCAACAGCCCACGTCTCTGCTGCTCTGTAACACCAAGTTTCCAGCCTTAACTTTCCTTATGACCGAAAGGAGTCCAAATGACAGCCACAGTTGACTGAGTAGATCTTCAAGGATGCACCGTAGAAACCAGGCGTCCACTTAAAAAACTGCGTGTTGCTTCGGTGTCCACGGTAGCCTCCATGGGAGTACCACAGACCAGCACCGTTAGAATCCCTCTCTCACCACTCTGTCTGAGCGCCGCTATTAGCAAAAAGGACCCTGTGGATTCCCTCACCAATCACCATCTTTCTGTGAGCGGCGCTTTTACTTCCAGCTAATCCTTTATGAAGGGCAGCAACATCCCCCGTTTCTGTTACTCTGTTACACCAAGTTTCCAGCTTTCGCTTCCCTCATGGCCGAAAGGAGTCCAAGAAAGAACCACAGTTGACTGAGTTGTGCTTCAGAGAGGAGCTAGTGCCGTAGAAACCAGGCGACCACATACAAAACTCATGGAGACCAAGGAAGAGCTTCAGTTGACTGAGTAATTCTCCAAGGTGGAACAAGCACCTTAGAAGCCAGGCGTCCACTTACAAAACTGCGTGCTGCTCCGGTGTCCCCGGTAGCCACAAAGGGTGTACCCCAGACAAGTACTGTTACAATCCCTCTGCAACCACTCTGTCTAAGCGCAGCTATTAGCAAAAAGGACCCTGTTGAGCCCCTCACCCATACCATCTTTTTGTGATCGGCGCGGCTGAGACTTCGAACTCTGTTCCACTTCCTGCTGCTCCATTATTCTTGACTGCAACATCCACCATTTCTGCCGCTTTGTAACACCAAGTTTTTTTCATTCGCTTCCCTCCTGGCCGAAGGGAGTCCAAGGAAAGGCCAAAGTTGATGAAGTAGTTCTTCTGGAAGGAACAAGCACCGTAGAAACTAGGCGAATACTTACAAAACTGCGTACTGATGCGGTGTCCACGGTAGCCTCCATGGGAGTACCTCAGACCAGCACCGTTACAATTTCTCTGCGATCAATCTGTCTGTATGGCGCTTTTTGCAAAAAGAAACCTGTGTGGCCTCTTTCCCCTCACCCTTTTTCTGAGAGCAGTGCTTTTACTTCCAGCGATTCCTTTATGAAGGGCAGCAACATCCCCCGTCTCTGTTACTCTGTAACACCAAGTTTCCAGCTTTCGCTTCCCTCATGGCCGAAAGGAGTCCAAGGAAGAACCACAGTTGACTGAGTTGTGCTACAGGGAGGAGCTAGACCAGAATCCAGGCAACCACTTACAAAACTGCGTGCTGCTCCGGTTTTCTCGGCAGCCTACATGGGAATTCCCTAGTCAAGCACCGTTACAATCCCTCTTTCACCACTCTGTCTTAGAGCCACTATTAGCCAAACAGGACCTTGTGGTGGCACGCTCCCCTCACCATCTTTCTGTACGTGACGCGGCTTAGATATTGAACTCTCTTCTAATTCCAGCTGCTCCTTAATGAAGGGCAGCAACATCCCCCAGCTCTGCTGCTCTGTTACACCAAGTTTCAAGCCTTCGCTACCCTCATGACCGAAAGGAATCCAAGGAAGAGCCACAGTTGATGGAGTAGTTCTTCAAAGACGCGCCGTAGACACCAGGCGTCCACTTACAAAACTGCGTGCTGCTCCGGTGTCCACGGTAGCCTCCATGGATGTACCCGAGACCAGCACCGTTACAATCCCGCTGCCACCATCCGCTGCCACAATAATGGCGCTATTTGCAAAAAGGAACCTGTGTGGCCTCTCTCCCCTCACCATCTTTCTGTGAGCGGCGCTTATACTTTCAGCTAATCCGTTATGAAGGGCAGCAACATCCCCCGTCTCTGCTACTCTATAACACTAAGATTCCATCCTTCGCTGCCCTCCTGGCCGAAAGGAGTCCAGGGAGGAGCGATAGTTTAATGTTTAGTTCCTCAGGAAAGAACTAGCGCCCTAGAAACCAGGCCACTACTTACAAAACAGCGTGTTGCTCCGGTTTTCTCAGCAGCCTACATGATAGTTCCTTAGACAATCACCGTTACAATCCCTCTGCCACCACTCTGTCTGAATGGCGCTATTAGCAAAAAGCAACATGTATGGCTTTCTATCCTCACCAACTTTCTGTGAGCGCCGCTTTCACTTCCAGCTAATCCTTTATGAAAGGCACCAACATCCCCCGTCTCTGCTGCTCTGCTATTTTAGGAACAGAAAAAAATTTGTTTCGTCTTTAAGAAGACTTTTTTTATTACCACTTCGCTAGTTGCCCTGCCTGTTTTAATAATTAAATAAAGTACTGTCGTTCATTTCTGCCTTTTTGTAACAATTAAGACAAGTAAAAAAAAAAACAAATAAATAACCAGTAAGGACGATATCTTCGGCCTTGTCGAAGATGTACGAGGTGTGTTCAAAAAGTAAGGTAAGGTTTTCAAATTTCACGGGCAACGTATTTTCGATTATCGATTTTTTTATTTTGTCATATTGGTACACTCCTTTCGAACATCTGTACCAAATTTCAAGTGAATGGCATTTTCTGTTTGGTTGTTGGGCGTGAAGGTTATAAGTGTTTTGCATATTCGGCGATTATTTGCTATCGAAAAACATGGATCAAGGGATTTGCATAAAATTTTGTGTAAAAAATAAAATAAAGTGCTCCATAACACATGAAATGTTGACAGTGACATACGGTGAAACTGTTTTGAGTAAAAAATATTTATACAAGTGGTACAAGCTCTTCCGAGATGGCCAGCAAGATGCCAATGACGAGCCTCGCTCCGGACTCCCAAGCACGTCAACAACTGATGAAAACGTTCAAGCAGTGAAGAAAATTGTTTTGGAAAATCGTCGAATAACTATCAGAGAAATTGCTGAGGATGTCGGTATATCGGTTGGCTCGTCCCATGGAATTGTTTCTAAAGTTTTGGGCATGAGACGAGTGTCAGCGAAGTTTGTTCCGAAATTGCTAAATTTTGACCAAAAGAACCGTCATATAAGCAGCGCTCAAGAGCTGTTGAATGACGTCAACGACGACCCAGATTTACTCAAAAGAATCATTTTTTATACTCTTCACGAAGTGAAAAGTATTATAGTTTTGTCACGAAGTTTGTAACAGCCAGAAGGAGGCGTGGCCGCCTATACAAAGTATATATATTCTTGATCAGGATGACAATACGAGTTGATATAGCCATGTCCGTCTGGGTTTCTAGGGCGCTAGTTCTTTCCTGAGGAACTAAACATTAAACTATCGCTCCTCCCTGGACTCCTTTCGGCCAGGAGGGCAGCGAAGGATGGAATCTTAGTGTTATAGAGTAGCAGAGACGGGGGATGTTGCTGCCCTTCATAACGGATTAGCTGAAAGTATAAGCGCCGCTCACAGAAAGATGGTGAGGGGAAGAGGCCACACAGGTTCCTTTTTGCAAATAGCGCCATTATTGTGGCAGCGGATGGTGGCAGCGGGATTGTAACGGTGCTGGTCTGAGGTACTCCCATGGAGGCTACCGTGGACACCGCATCAGTACGCAGTTTTGTAAGTATTCGCCTAGTTTCTACGGTGCTTGTTCCTTCCAGAAGAACTACTTCATCAACTTTGGCCTTTCCTTGGACTCCCTTCGGCCAGGAGGGAAGCGAATGAAAAAAACTTGGTGTTACAAAGCGGCAGAAATGGTGGATGTTGCAGTCAAGAATAATGGAGCAGCAGGAAGTGGAACAGAGTTCGAAGTCTCAGCCGCGCCGATCACAAAAAGATGGTATGGGTGAGGGGCTCGAACAGGGTCCTTTTACGCTAATAGCTGCGCTTAGACAGAGTGGTTGCAGAGGGATTGTAACAGTACTTGTCTGGGGTACACCCTTTGTGGCTACCGGGGACACCGGAGCAG
>JBAMBP010001356.1:0-33081 GCA_037044515.1 Phortica magna
AGTTTCCAGCCTTGGCTTCCCTCATGACCGAAAGGAGTCCAAGGAAGACCCACAGTTGACTGAGTAGTTCTTCAAGGATGCGCCGTTGAAACCAGGCGTCCAATTTAAAAACTGCGTGTTGCTCCGGTGTCCACAGTAGCCTCCATGGGTGTACCCCAAACCAGCAATGCTACAATCCCTCTGCCACCACTCAGTATGAGCGCTGCCATTAGCATAAATGAGCCTGTGGAGCATCTCTCCCTTTACCATCTTTCTGTGAGCGGTGGGGATGAGATTTTGAACTATCTTCCACTCCCTGCTGCTCCATTATGCTGGACAGCAACATCCTCCATCTGCTGCTTTGTAGCACCAGGTTTTTAACCTTTGCTTTCCTCCTGGCCGAAAGGAGTCCAAAGAAGAGCCAGAGTTGATTGAGTAGTTCTTCAGGAAGGAACTAGTGCCGTAGAAACCAGGCGTTCACTTACAAAACTGCGCTTCTCCGCTTCTCCGGTGTCCACGGTAGCCTCTATGGGAGTACCCCAGACCAGACCCGTTTTAATTCCTATGCCAGCACTCTGTCTGAGCTGGCGCTTTTAGTATAAAGGACCCTGTGGGTCCTCCCACCTCCTTACCATCTTTCTGTGAGCTGAGCGGCAGAGACTTCGAACTCTGTTCCACTTCCTGCTGTTCCATTATGCTGGACAGCAACATCCTCCATCTCTGCTGCTTTGTACCACCAAGTTTTAAGCCTTCGCTTCCCTCCTGGCCGAAAGGAGTCCAAGGAAGAGCCACAGTGTGATTGAGTAGTTCTTCAGGAAGGAACTAGTGCCGTAGAAACCAGGCGTCTACTTACAAAACTGCGTGCTGCTCTGGTGTCGACGGTAGCCTCCATGGGAGTATCTCCAGACCAGACCCGTTTTAATTCCTCTGCCAGCACTCTGTCTGAGCGGCGCTTTTAGTAAAAAGGACCCTGTGGGTCCTCCCACCCGTTACCGTCTTTCTGTGAGCGGCGCGGCAGATACTTCAAACTCTGTTCCACTTCCTGCTGTTCCATTATGCTGGCCAGCAACATCCTCCATCTCTGCTGCTTTGTACCACCAAGTTTTAAGCCTTCGCTTCCCTCCTGGCCGAAAGGAGTCCAAGGAAGAGCCACAGTTGACTGAGTAGTTCTTTAAGGATTAACTAGTCGCCGAAGAAACCAGGCGTCTACTTAAAAAACTGCGTGTTGCTCCGATGTTCACGGTAGCCTCCATGGGAGTACCCCAGACCAGCAATGCTACAAACCCTCTGCCACAACTCTGTATGAGCGCCACTATTAGCAAAAAGGAGCCTGTGGGGCCTCTCTCCCCTCACCATCTTTCTGTGCGCGGCTTAGATATCGAACTCTATTCGGCTTTCTACTGTTCCATTATGCTGGACAGCAAGATCCCCCGTCTGTCCTGCTCTGAAACACAAAGTCCAAGGAGTCCAAGGAAGAGCCACAGTTGGCTGAGTAGTTCTTCAAGGCGGAACTAGCGCCGTAGAAACCAGGCGTCCACTTACAAAACTGTGTGTTGCTCCGGTGTCCACGGTAGCCTCCATGTGAGTATCCCAGACCAGACACGTTTTAATTCCTATGCCAGCACTATGTCTGAGTGGCGCTTTTAGTAAAAAGGACCCTGTGGGTCCTCTCTTCCCTCACCATCTTTCTGTGCACGGCTTATTTATCGAACTCTATTCGGCTTCCTACTGTTCCATTATAATGGACAGCAACATCTTTCATCTCTGCTGCTTTTTAACACCAAGTTTTAAGCCTTCGCTTCCCTCCTGACCGAAAGGAATCCAAGGAAGAGCAAAAGTTGATGGAGTATTTCTTCAGGAAGGAACTTGCGCCGTAGAAACCAGGCGTCCACTTACAAAATTGCGTGTTGCTCCAGTGCCCACGGTAGCCTCCATGGGAGTACCCCAGACCAGACCCGTTTTAATTCCTCTGTCAGCACTCTGTCTGAGCGGCGCTTTTAGTAAAAAGAACACTGTGTGTCCTCCCACACCTTACCATCTTTCTGTGAGCGGCGTGGCGGAGACTTCGAACTCTGTTACACTTCTTGCTGTTCCATTATGCTAGACAGCAACATGCTCCATCTCGACCTCTTTGTACCATCAAGTTTTTAACCTTCGCTTCCCTCTTGACCGAAAGGAGTCCAAGGAAGATCCACATGTGATTGAGTTGTTTTTCAGGAAGGAACTTCTGCTGTAGTAACCAGGCGTCTACTTACAAAACTGCGTGCTGCTCTGGTGTGGACGGTACTCACAATGGGAGTACTCCAGACCAGACCCGTTTTTATTCCTCTGCCAGCAATCTGTCTGAGCGGCGCTTTTAGGAAAAAGGACCTTGTGGGTCCTCCCACCCCTTACCTACCTTCTGTGAGCTGAGCGGCAGAAACTTCAAACTCTGTTCCACTTCCTGCTGTACCATTATGCTGGCCAGCAACATCCTCCATCTCTGCTGCTTTGTACCACTAAGTTTTAAGCCTTCGCTTCCCTCCTGGCCGAAAGGAATCCAAGGAAGAGCCACAGTTGACTGAGTAGTTCTTTAAGGATTAACTATCGCCGAAGAAACCAGGCGTTTACTTAAAAAACTGCGTGTTGTTCCGATGACCACGGTAGCCTCCATTGGAGTACCCCAGACCAGCAATGCTACAAACCCTCTGCCACAACTCTGTATGAGCGCCACTATTAGCAAAAAGGAGCCTGAGGGGCCTCTCTCCCCTCACCCTCTTTCTGTGCGCGGCTTAGATATCGAACTCTATTCGGCTTTCTACTGTTCCATTATGCTGGACAGCAAGATCCCCCGTCTGTCCTGCTCTGAAACACAAAGTCCAAGGAGTCCAAGGAAGAGCCACAGTTGGCTGAGTAGTTCTTCAAGGCGGAACTAGCGCCGTAGAAACCAGGCGTCCACTTACAAAAATGTGTGTTGCTCCGGTGTCCACGGTAGCCTCCATGTGAGTATCCCAGACCAGACACGTTTTAATTCCTATGCCAGCACTATGTCTAAGTGGCGCTTTTAGTAAAAAGGACCCTGTGGGTCCTCTCTTCCCTCACCATCTTTCTGGGCACGGCTTATTTATCGAACTCTATTCGGCTTCCTACTGTTCCATTATAATGGACAGCAACATCTTTCATCTCTGCTGCTTTTTAACACCAAGTTTTAAGCCTTCGCTTCCTTCCTGACCGAAAGGAATCCAAGGAAGAGCAAAAGTTGATGGAGTATTTCTTCAGGAAGGAACTTGCGCCGTAGAAACCAGGCGTCCACTTACAAAATTGCGTGTTGCTCCAGTGCCCACGGTAGCCTCCATGGGAGTACCCCAGACCAGACCCGTTTTAATTCCTCTGTCAGCACTCTGTCTGAGCGGCGCTTTTAGTAAAAAGAACACTGTGTGTCCTCCCACACCTTACCATCTTTCTGTGAGCGGCGTGGCGAAGACTTCGAACTCTGTTACACTTCTTGCTGTTCCATTATGCTAGACAGCAACATCCTCCATCTCTACCTCTTTGTACCATCAAGTTTTTAACCTTCGCTTCCCTCTTGACCGAAAGGAGTCCAAGGAAGAGCCACATGTGATTGAGTTGTTCTTCAGGAAGGAACTTCTGCTGTAGTAACCAGGCGTCTACTTACAAAACTGCGTGCTGCTCTGGTGTGGACGGTACTCACAATGGGAGTACTCCAGACCAGACCCGTTTTTATTCCTCTGCCAGCAATCTGTCTGAGCGGCGCTTTTAGTAAAAAGGACCCTGTGGGTCCTCCCACCCCTAACCTACCTTCTGTGAGCTGAGCGGCAGAAACTTCAAACTCTGTTCCACTTCCTGCTGTACCATTATGCTGGCCAGCAACATCCTCCATCTCTGCTGCTTTGTACCACCAGGTTTTTAACCTTTGCTTTCCTCCTGGCCGAAAGGAGTCCAAGGAAGAGCCAGAGGTGATGGAATAGTTCTTCAGGAAGGAACTAGCGCCTTAGAAACCAGGCGTCCACTTACAAAACTGCGTGCTTCTTCGGTGTCCACGGTAGCCTCCATGGGAGTACCCCAGACCAGACCCCTTTTAATTCCTCTGCCAGCACTCTGTCTGAGCGGCGCTATTAGTAAAAAATACCCAGTGGGTCTTGCCACCCCTTACCATTTTTCCATGAGCGGTGCGGCAGAGACTTCGAACTCTGTTCCATTTCCTGCTGCTCTATTATGCTTGACAGCAAAAGCCCACGTCTCTGCTGCTCTGTAACACCAAGTTTCCAGCCTAAACTTCCCTTTTTGACGAAAGGAGTCCAAGGAAGAGCCACAGTTGATTGAGAAGTTCTTTAAGGAGGAACTAGCGCCGTAAAACCCAGGCGTCCACTTACAAAACTGCGTGCTTCTTCGGTGTCCACGGTAGCCTCCATGGGAGTACCACAGACCAGACCCGTTTTAATTCCTCTGCCAGCACTCTGTCTGAGCGGCGCTATTAGTAAAAAATACCCAGTGGGTCTTGCCACCCCTTACCATTTTTCCATGAGCGGTGCGGCAGAGACTTCGAACTGTGTTCCACTTCCTGCTACTCCATTATTCTTGACAGCAACTTTCCACGTCTCTGCTGCTCTGTAACACCAAGTTTCCAGCCTTGGCTTCCCTCATGACCGAAAGGAGTCCAAGGAAGACCCACAGTTGACTGAGTAGTTCTTCAAGGAGGCGCCGTTGAAACCAGGCGTCCAATTTAAAAACTGCGTGTTGCTCCGGTGTCCACAGTAGCCTCCATGGGTGTACCCCAGACAAGCAATGCTACAATCCCTCTGCCACCACTCAGTAAGAGCGCTGCCATTAGCATAAATGAGCCTGTGGAGCATCTCTCCCTTTACCATCTTTCTGTGAGCGGTGGGGATGAGATTTTGAACTATCTTCCACTTCCTGCTGCTCCATTATGCTGGACAGCAACATCCTCCATCTGCTGCTTTGTAGCACCAGGTTCTTAACCTTTGCTTTCCTCCTGGCCGAAAGGAGTCTAAGGAAGAGCCAGAGGTTATGGAATAGTTCTTCAGGAAGGAACTAGCGCCTTAGAAACCAGGCGTCCACTTACAAAACTGCGTGCTTCTTCGGTGTCCACGGTAGCCTCCACGGGAGTACCCCAGACCAGACCCCTTTTAATTCCTATGCCAGCACTCTGTCTGAGTGGCGCTTTTTGTAAAAAGTTCCCAGTGGGTCCTCCCACCCCTTACCATCTTTCTGTGAGCGGCGCGGCAGAGACTTCGAACTCTGTTTCACTTCCTGCTGTTCCACTATGCTGGACAAAACCATCCCCCGTCTGTCCTGCTCTAAAACACCAAGTTTCCAGCCTTCGCTTCCCTCATGACCGAAAAGAGTCCAAGGAAAAGCAACAGTTGATGGAGTAGTTTTTCAGGGAGGAACTAGCGCCGTAGAAACCAGGCGTCTACTTACAAAACTTCGTGCTGCTCTGGTGGCCACGGTAGCCTCAATGGGAGTAACCCAGACCAGACCCCTTTTAATTCCTCTGCCAGCACTCTGTGTGAGCGGCGCTTTTAGTAAAAAGAACCCTGTGTGTACTCCCACACCTTACCATCTTTCTGTGAGCGGCGCGGCGGAGACTTCGAACTCTGTTACACTTCTTGCTGTTCCATTATGCTAGACAGCAACATCCTCCATCTCTACCTCTTTGTACCATCAAGTTTTTAACCTTCGCTTCCCTCCTGGCCGAAAAGAGTCCAAGAAAGAGCCAGAGTTGATGGAACAGTTCTTCAGGAAGCAACGAGCGCCGTAAAAACCAGGCCACCACTTACAAAACTGCGTGCTGCTCTGGTGTCCACGGTAGCTTTCATGGAGGAACTAGCGCCGTAGAAACCAGGCGTCTACTTACAAAACTTCGTGCTGCTCTGGTGGCCACGGTAGCCTCAATGGGAGTAACCCAGACCAGACACGTTTTAATTCCTATGCCAGCACTCTGTCTGAGTGGCGCTTTTAGAAAAAGGACCCTGTGGGTCCTCTCTTCCCTCACCATCTTTGTGTGCACGGCTTATATATCGAACTCTATTCGGCTTCCTACTGTTCCATTATAATGGACAGCAACATCTTTCATCTCTGCTGCTTTTTAACACCAAGTTTTAAGCCTTCGCTTCCCTCCTGACCGAAAGGAATCCAAGGAAGAGCCAAATTTGATGGAGTATTTATTCAGGAAGGAACTTGCGCCGTAGAATCCAGGCGTCTACTTATAAAACTTCGTGCTGCTCTGGTGGCCACGGTAGCCTCAATGGGAGTAGCCCAGACCAGACCCGTTTTAATTCCTCTGCCAGCAATCTGTCTGAGCGGCGCTTTTAGTATAAAGGACCCTGTGGGTCCTCCCACCTCCTACCATCTTTCTGTGAGCTGAGCGGCAGAGACTTCAACTCTGTTCCTTTCCTGCTGTTCCATTATGCTGGACAGCAACATACTCCATCTCTGCTGCTTTGTACCACCAAGTTTTAAGCCTTCGCTTCCCTCTTGGCCGAAAGGAGTCCAAGGAAGAGCCACATGTGATTGAGTAGTTCTTCAGGAAGGAACTTCTGCTGTAGAAACCAGGCGTCTACTTACAAAACTGCGTGCTGCTCTGGTGTTGACGGTACCCACCATGGGAGTACTCCAGACCAGACCCGTTTTTATTCATCTGCCAGCAATCTGTCTGAGCGGCGCTTTTAATAAAAAGGACCCTGTGGGTCCTCCCACCCCTTACCAACCTTCTGTGAGCTGAGCGGCAGAAACTTCAAACTCTGTTCCACTTCCTGCTGTACCATTATGCTGGCCAGCAACATCCTCCATCTCTGCTGCTTTGTACCACCAAGTTTTAGGCCTTCGCTTCCCTCCTGGCCGAAAGGAATCCAAGGAAGAGCCACAGTTGACTGAGTAGTTCTTTAAGGATTAACTATCGCCGAAGAAACCAGGCGTTTACTTAAAAAACTGTGTGTTTTTCCGGTGTCCACGGTAGCCTCCATGGGAGTACCCCAGACCAGACCCCTTTTACTTCCTATGCCAGCACTCTGTCTGAGCGGCGCTTTTAATAAAATGGACCCTGTGGGTCCTCCCACCCCTTACCTACCTTCTGTGAGCGGAGCGGCAAAGACTTCGAACTCTGTTCCATTTCCTGCTGCTGTATTATGCTTGACAGCAACAGCCCACGTCTCTGCTGCTCTGTAACACCAAGTTTCCAGCCTAAGCTTCCCTTATGACCGAAAGGAGTCCAAGGAAGAGCCACAGTTGACTGAGTAGTTCTTCAAGGATGCACCGTAGAAACCAGGCATCCACTTAAAAAACTGCGTGTTGCTTCGGTGTCCACGGTAGCCTCCAATGAAGTACCCCAGACCAGACCCGTTTTAATTCCTCTGCCAGCACTCTGCCTGAGTGGCGCTATAAGTAAAAAGGACCCTGTGGGTCCTCCCACTCAATACCATTCTTCTGTGAGCGGCACGACAGAGACTTCCAACTCTGTTCCACTACCTGCTGCTCCATTATACTTGAGAGCAACATTCTACTTCTCTGCTGCCCTGTAACACCAAGTTTCCAGAATTTGCGCTTCTCCTGGCCAAAAGGAGTCCATGGAAGAGCCACAGTTGATTGAGTAGTTTTTCAGGAAGGAACCAGCGCCTTAGAAACCAGGCGTCCACTTACAAAATTGCGTGTTGCTCCAGTGCCCACGGTAGCCTCCATGGGAGTACCCCAGACAAGACCCGTTTTAATTCCTCTGCCAGCACTCTGTCTTAGTGGGGCTTTAAGTAAAAAGGACCCAGTGGGTCCTCCAATCCGTTACCATTTTTCCGTGAGCGGTTCGGCAAAGACTTCGAACTCTGTTCCATTTTCCGCTGCTCTATTATGCTTGACAGCAACAGTCCACGTCTCTGCTGCTCTGTAACACCAAGTCTCCAGCCATAGCTTCCCTTATGACCGAAAGGAGTCCAAGGAAGACCCACAGTTGACTGAGTAGTTCTTCAAGGATGCGCCGTAGAAACCAGGCGTCTACTCTAAAAACTGCATGTTACTCCGGTGTCCACAGTTGCTTTCATGGGTGTACCCCAGACCAGCAATGCTACAATCCCTCTGCCACCACACAGTATGAGTGCCGCTATAAGCAAATATGTGCCTGTGAGGCATCTCTCCCTTTGCCATCATTCTGTGAGCGGTGGTGATGAGACTTCGAACTCTCTTCCACTTCCTGCTGCTCCATTATGCTGGACAGCAAGATCCTCCGCTTGTCCTGCTCTGTAACATCAAGTCCAAGGAGTCTAAAAAAGAGCAACAGTTGGCTGAGTAGTTCTTCAAGGAGGAACTAGCGCCGTAGAAACCAGGCGTCCATTTACAAAACTGCGTGTTGCTGCGGTGTCCACGGCAGCCTCCTTGGGAGTACCCCAGACCAGACCATTTTAATCCCTATGCCAGCACTCTGTCTGAGTGGCGCTTTAAGAAAAAAGGACCCTGTTTGTCCTCCCAACCCTTACCATCTTTCCGTGAGCGGATCGGCAAAGACTTCGAACTCTGTTCCATTTCCTGCTGCTCCATTATTCTTGACAGCAACATTCCACGTCTCTGCTGCTCTGTAATAACAAGTTTCCAGCCTTGGCTTCCCTCATGACCGAAAGGAGTCCAAGGAAGACCCACAGTTGACTGAGTAGTTCTTCAAGGATGCGCCGTTGAAACCAGGCGTCCAATTTAAAAACTGCGTGTTGCTCCGGTGTCCACAGTAGCCTCCATGGGTGTACCCCAGACCAGCAATGCTACAATACCTCTGCCACCACTCAGTATGAGCGCTGCCATTAGCAAAAATGAGACTGTGGAGCATCTCACCCTTTACCATCTTTCTGTGAGCGGTGGGGATGAGATTTTGAACTATCTTCCACTTCCTGCTGCTTCATTATGCTGGACAGCAACATCCTCCATCTGCTGCTTTGTACCACCAGGTTTTTAACCTTTGCTTTCCTCCTGGCCGAAAGGAGTCTAAGGAAGAGCCACAGTTGATGGAGTAGTTCTTCAAGGTGGAACTTGCGCCGCAGAAACCAGGCTTTCACTTACAAAACTTCGTGCAGCTCTCGTGGCCACGGTATCATCCGTGGGAGTACCCCAGACCAGACCCGTTTTAATTCCTATGCCAGCACTCTGTCTGAGTGGCGCTTTAAGAAAAAAGGACCCTGTTTGTCCTCCCAACCCTTACCATCTTTCCGTGAGCGGATCGGCAAAGACTTCGAACTCTGTTCCATTTCCTGCTGCTCCATTATTCTTGACAGCAACATTCCACGTCTCTGCTGCTCTGTAACAACAAGTTTCCAGCCTTGGCTTCCCTCATGACCGAAAGGAGTCCAAGGAAGACCCACAGTTGACTGAGTAGTTCTTCAAGGATGCGCCGTTGAAACCAGGCGTCCAATTTAAAAACTGCGTGTTGCTCCGGTGTCCACAGTAGCCTCCATGGGTGTACCCCAGACCAGCAATGCTACAATACCTCTGCCACCACTCAGTATGAGCGATGCCATTAGCAAAAATGAGACTGTGGAGCATCTCACCCTTTACCATCTTTCTGTGAGCGGTGGGGATGAGATTTTGAACTATCTTCCACTTCCTGCTGCTTCATTATGCTGGACAGCAACATCCTCCATCTGCTGCTTTGTACCACCAGGTTTTTAAACTTTGCTTTCCTCCTGGCCGAAAGGAGTCCAAGGAAGAGACACAGTTGATGGAGTAGTTTTTCAGGGAGGAACTAGCGCCGTAGAAACCAGGCGTCCACTAACAAAACTGCGTGCTGCTCCGAAGTCCTCGGTTGCCCCCATGGGAGTACCCCAGACCAGACATGTTTTAATTCCTCTGCCAGCAATCTGTCTGAGCGGCGAATTTAGTAAAAAGGACCCTGTGGGTCCTCCCACCCCTTACCTACTTTCTGTGAGCTGAGCGGCAGAAACTTCAAACTCTGTTCCACTTTCTGCTGCTCCATTATGCTGGACAGCAACATCCTCCATCTCTGCTGCTTTGTACCACCAAATTTTAAGCCTTCGCTTCCCTCCTGACCGAAAGAATTCCATTGAAGAGCCAAAGTTGATGGAGTAGTTCTTCAGGAAGGAACTTGTGCCGTAGAAACCAGGCGTTTACTTACAAAACTACGTGCTGCTCTGGTGTTGACGGTACGCTCCATGGGAATACTCCAGACCAGACCCGTTTTTATTTCTCTGCCAGCAATCTGTCTGAGCGGCGCTTTTAGTAAAAAGGACCCTGTGGGTCCTCCCACCCCTTACCTACTTTCTGTGAGCTGAGCGGCAGAAACTTCAAACTCTGTTCCACTTTCTGCTGCTCCATTATGCTGGACAGCAACATCCTCCATCTCTGCTGCTTTGTACCACCAAGTTTTAAGCCTTCGCTTCCCTCCTGGCCGAAAAGAGTCCAAGGAAGAGCAACAGTTGATGGAGTAGTTTTTCAGGGAGGAACTAGCGCCGTAGAAACCAGGCGTCCACTAACAAAACTGCGTGCTGCTCCGAAGTCATCGGTAGCCTCCATGGGAGTACCCCAGACCAGACCCATTTTAATTCCTATGCCAGCACTCTGTCTGAGCGGCGCTTTAAGTAAAAGGCCCCCTGTGTGTCCTCCCACACCTTACCATCTTTCTATGAGCGGCGCGGCAGAGACTTCGAACTCTGTTACACTTCTTGCTGTTCCAACCAGACCCGTTTTAATTCCTCTGCCAGCACTCTGCCTGAGTGGCGCTTTAAGTAAAAGGCCCCCTGTGTGTCCTCCCACACCTTACCATCTTTCTATGAGCGGCGCGGCAGAGACTTCGAACTCTGTTACACTTCTTGCTGTTCCAACCAGACCCGTTTTAATTCCTCTGCCAGAACTCTGTGTGAGCGGTGCTTTTAGTAAAAAGAACCCTGTGGGTCCTCCCACCCGTTACTATCCTTCAGTGCTCGGCACGGCAGAGACTTCGAACTCTGTTCCACTTTTTGCTGTTCCATTATGCTGGACAGCAACATCCTCCATCTTTACTGCTTTGTACCACCAGGTTTTTAACCTTTGCTTTCCTCCTGACCGAAAGGAATCCAAGGAAGAGCCAAAGTTGATGGAGTATTTCTTCAGGAAGGAACTTGCGCCGTAGAAACCGTCGTCCACTTACAAAAATGCGTGTTGCTCCAGTATCGACGGTAGCCTCCAAGGGAGTACCCCAGACCAGACCCATTTTAATTCCTATACCAGCACTCTGTCTGAGTGGCGCGTTTAGTAAAAAGGACCCTGTGGGTCCTCTCTTCCCTCACCATCTTTCTGTGCACGGCTTATTTATCGAACTCTATTCGGCTTCCTACTGCTCCATTATGCTGAACAGCAACATCTTCCATCTCTGCTGCTTTGTAACACCAAGTTTTAAGCCTTCGCTTCCCTCCTGACCGAAAGGAATCCAAGGAAGTGCCAAAGTTGATGGAGTATTTCTTCACGAAGGAACTGACGCCGTAGAAACCAGGCGTCCACTTACAAAATTGCGTGTTGCTCCAGTGCCCACGGTTGCCTCCATGGGAGTACCCCAGACCAGACCCGTTTTAATTCCTCTGTTAGCACTCTGTCTGAGCGGCGCTTTTAGTAAAAAGAACCCTGTGTGTCCTCCCACACCTTACCATCTTTCTGTGAGCGGCGCGGCAGAGACTTCGAACTCTGTTACACTTCTTGCTGTTCCATTATGCTAGACAGCAACATCCTCCATCTCTTCCTCTTTGTACCACCAAGTTTTTAACCTTCGCTTCCCTCCTGGCCGAAAGGAGTCCAAGGAAGAGCCAGAGTTGATGGAACAGTTCTTCAGGAAGGAACTTACGCCGTAGAAACCAGGCGTCCACTTACAAAAGTGCGTGTTGCTCCAGTGCCCACGGTAGTCTCTATGGGAGTACCCCAGACCAGATCCGTTTTAATTCCTCTGTTAGCACTCTGTCTGAGCCGCGCTTTTAGTTAAAAGAACCCTGTGTGTCCTCCCACACCTTACCACCTTTCTGTGAGCGGCGCGGCAAAGTCTTCGAAATCTGTTATACTTCTTGCTGTTCCATTATGCTAGACAGCAACATCCTCCATCTCTACCTCTTTGTACCACCAAGTTTTTAACCATCGCTTCCCTCCTGGCCGAAAGGAGTCCAAGGAAGAGCCAGGGTTGATGGAACAGTTCTTCAGGAAGCAACGAGCGCCGTAAAAACCAGGTCACCACTTACAAAACTGCGTGCTGCTCTGGTGTCCACGGTAGCTTTCATGGGTGTACCCCTAACCAGCAATGCTACAAACCCTCTTTCACAACTTTGTATGAGCGCTGCCATTAGCAAAAATGAGCCTGTGGAGCATCTCTCCCTTTACCATCTTTCTGTGAGCGGTGGGGATGAGATTTTGAACTATCTTCCACTTCCTGCTGCTCCATTATGCTGGACAGCAACATCCTCCATCTGCTGCTTTGTACCACCAGGTTTTTAACCTTTGCTTTCCTCCTGGCCGAAAGGAGTCCAAGGAAGAGCCAGAGGTGATGGAATAGTTCTTCAGGAAGGAACTAGCGCCTTTAAAACCAGGCGTCCACTTACAAAACTGCGTGCTTCTTCGGTGTCCACGGTAGCCTCCATATGAGTACCCCAGACCAGACCCCTTTTAATTCCTCTGCCAGCACTCTGTCTGAGCGGCGCTATTAGTAAAAAGGACCCAGTGGGTCCTCCCACCCCTTACCATTTTTCCGTGAGCGGAGCGCCAAAGACTTCGAAATCTGTTCCATTTCCTGCTGCTTTATTATGCTTGATAGCAACAGTCCACGTCTCTGCTGCTCTGAAACACCAAGTTTCCAGCCTTAGCTTCCCTTTTTGTCGAAAGGAGAGCAAGGAAGAGCCACAGTTTATTGAGAAGTTCTTTAAGGAGGAACTAGCGCCGTAGAAACCAGGCGTCGACTTACAAAACTGCGTGCTTCTTCGGTGTCCACGGAAGCCTCCATGGGAGTACCACAGACCAGACCCGTTTTAATTCCTCTGCCAGCACTCTGTCTGAGCGGCGCTATTAGTAAAAAGGACCCAGTGGGTCATGCCACTCCTTACCAATTTTCCGTGAGCGGAGCGGCAAAGACTTCGAACTCTGTTCCATTTCCTGCTGCTCTATTATGCTTGAAAGCAACAGCCCACGTCTCTGCTGCTCTGTAACACCAAGTTTCCAGCCTTAGCTTTCCTTATGACCGAAAGGAGTCCAAGGAAGAGCCACAGTTGACTGAGTAGTTCTTCAAGGATGCCCCGTAGAAACCAGGCGTCCACTTTAAAAACTGCGTGTTGCTTCGGTGTCCACGGTAGCCTCCAATGAAGTACCCCAGACCAGCCCCGTTTTAATTCTTCTGCCAGCACTCTGTCTGAGTGGCGCTATAAGTAAAAAGGACCCTGTTGGTCCTCCCACCCCTTACCATCTTTCCGTGAGCGGAGCGGCAAAAACTTCGAAATGTGTTACATTTCCTGCTGCTCCATTATGCTTGACAGCAACATTCCACGTCTCTGCTGCCCTATAACACCAAGTTTCCAGCATTTGCTTCCCTCCTGGCCAAAAAAAGTCCGAGGAAGAGCCACAGTTGATTGAGTAGTTCTTCAGGAAGGAACCAGCGCCTTAGAAACCAGGCGTCCACTTACAAAACTGCGTGCTTCTCCGTTGTCCACGGTAGTTTCCATGGGAGTACCACAGACCAGACCCGTTTTATTTCCTCTGCCAGCACTCTGTCTGAGCTGCGCTATTAGTAAAAAGGACCCAGTGGGTCTTCCCAGCCCTTACGATTTTTCCGTGAACGGAGCGGCAAAGACTTCGAACTCTGTTCCATTTCCTGCTGCTTTATTATGCTTGATAGCAACAGTCCACGTCTCTGCTGCTCTGTAACACCAAGTTTCCAGCCTTAGCTTCCCTTTTGTCGAAAGGAGAACAAGGAAGAGTCATAGTTGATTGAGAAGTTCTTTAAGGAGGAACTAGCGCCGTAGAAACCAGGCGTTCACTTACAAAACTGCGTGCTTCTTCGGTGTCCACGGAAGCCTCAATGGGAGTACCACAGACCAGACCCGTTTTAATTCCTCTGCCAGCACTCTGTCTGAGCGGCGGTATTAGTAAAAAGGACCCAGTGGGTCATGCCACTCCTTACCAATTTTCCGTGAGCGGAGCGGCAAAGACTTCGAACTCTGTTCCATTTCCTGCTGCTCTATTATGCTTGACAGCAACAGCCCACGTCTCTGCTGCTCTGTAACACCAAGTTTCCAGCCTTAACTTTCCTTATGACCGAAAGGAGTCCAAATGACAGCCACAGTTGACTGAGTAGATCTTCAAGGATGCACCGTAGAAACCAGGCGTCCACTTAAAAAACTGCGTGTTGCTTCGGTGTCCACGGTAGCCTCCATGGGAGTACCACAGACCAGCACCGTTAGAATCCCTCTCTCACCACTCTGTCTGAGCGCCGCTATTAGCAAAAAGGACCCTGTGGATTCCCTCACCAATCACCATCTTTCTGTGAGCGGCGCTTTTACTTCCAGCTAATCCTTTATGAAGGGCAGCAACATCCCCCGTCTCTGTTACTCTGTTACACCAAGTTTCCAGCTTTCGCTTCCCTCATGGCCGAAAGGAGTCCAAGAAAGAACCACAGTTGACTGAGTTGTGCTTCAGAGAGGAGCTAGTGCCGTAGAAACCAGGCGACCACATACAAAACTCATGGAGACCAAGGAAGAGCTTCAGTTGACTGAGTAATTCTCCAAGGTGGAACAAGCACCTTAGAAGCCAGGCGTCCACTTACAAAACTGCGTGCTGCTCCGGTGTCCCCGGTAGCCACAAAGGGTGTACCCCAGACAAGTACTGTTACAATCCCTCTGCAACCACTCTGTCTAAGCGCAGCTATTAGCAAAAAGGACCCTGTTGAGCCCCTCACCCATACCATCTTTTTGTGATCGGCGCGGCTGAGACTTCGAACTCTGTTCCACTTCCTGCTGCTCCATTATTCTTGACTGCAACATCCACCATTTCTGCCGCTTTGTAACACCAAGTTTTTTTCATTCGCTTCCCTCCTGGCCGAAGGGAGTCCAAGGAAAGGCCAAAGTTGATGAAGTAGTTCTTCTGGAAGGAACAAGCACCGTAGAAACTAGGCGAATACTTACAAAACTGCGTACTGATGCGGTGTCCACGGTAGCCTCCATGGGAGTACCTCAGACCAGCACCGTTACAATTTCTCTGCGATCAATCTGTCTGTATGGCGCTTTTTGCAAAAAGAAACCTGTGTGGCCTCTTTCCCCTCACCCTTTTTCTGAGAGCAGTGCTTTTACTTCCAGCGATTCCTTTATGAAGGGCAGCAACATCCCCCGTCTCTGTTACTCTGTAACACCAAGTTTCCAGCTTTCGCTTCCCTCATGGCCGAAAGGAGTCCAAGGAAGAACCACAGTTGACTGAGTTGTGCTACAGGGAGGAGCTAGACCAGAATCCAGGCAACCACTTACAAAACTGCGTGCTGCTCCGGTTTTCTCGGCAGCCTACATGGGAATTCCCTAGTCAAGCACCGTTACAATCCCTCTTTCACCACTCTGTCGTAGAGCCACTATTAGCCAAACAGGACCTTGTGGGGGCACGCTCCCCTCACCATCTTTCTGTACGTGACGCGGCTTAGATATTGAACTCTCTTCTAATTCCAGCTGCTCCTTAATGAAGGGCAGCAACATCCCCCAGCTCTGCTGCTCTGTTACACCAAGTTTCAAGCCTTCGCTACCCTCATGACCGAAAGGAATCCAAGGAAGAGCCACAGTTGATGGAGTAGTTCTTCAAAGACGCGCCGTAGACACCAGGCGTCCACTTACAAAACTGCGTGCTGCTCCGGTGTCCACGGTAGCCTCCATGGATGTACCCGAGACCAGCACCGTTACAATCCCGCTGCCACCATCCGCTGCCACAATAATGGCGCTATTTGCAAAAAGGAACCTGTGTGGCCTATCTCCCCTCACCATCTTTCTGTGAGCGGCGCTTATACTTTCAGCTAATCCGTTATGAAGGGCAGCAACATCCCCCGTCTCTGCTACTCTATAACACTAAGATTCCATCCTTCGCTGCCCTCCTGGCCGAAAGGAGTCCAGGGAGGAGCGATAGTTTAATGTTTAGTTCCTCAGGAAAGAACTAGCGCCCTAGAAACCAGGCCACTACTTACAAAACAGCGTGTTGCTCCGGTTTTCTCAGCAGCCTACATGATAGTTCCTTAGACAATCACCGTTACAATCCCTCTGCCACCACTCTGTCTGAATGGCGCTATTAGCAAAAAGCAACATGTATGGCTTTCTATCCTCACCAACTTTCTGTGAGCGCCGCTTTCACTTCCAGCTAATCCTTTATGAAAGGCACCAACATCCCCCGTCTCTGCTGCTCTGCTATTTTAGGAACAGAAAAAAATTTGTTTCGTCTTTAAGAAGACTTTTTTTATTACCACTTCGCTAGTTGCCCTGCCTGTTTTAATAATTAAATAAAGTACTGTCGTTCATTTCTGCCTTTTTGTAACAATTAAGACAAGTAAAAAAAAAAACAAATAAAAAACCAGTAAGGACGATATCTTCGGCCTTGTCGAAGATGTACGAGGTGTGTTCAAAAAGTAAGGTAAGGTTTTCAAATTTCACGGGCAACGTATTTTCGATTATCGATTTTTTTATTTTGTCATATTGGTACACTCCTTTCGAACATCTGTACCAAATTTCAAGTGAATGGCATTTTCTGTTTGGTTGTTGGGCGTGAAGGTTATAAGTGTTTTGCATATTCGGCGATTATTTGCTATCGAAAAACATGGATCAAGGGATTTGCATAAAATTTTGTGTGGTTTGTTTTACGACCTTAAAACTTAATTAGATAAGAAATAACAGGCTCGAGGTCAGTTTTGGTTACAAGTTTTAGTATCCAAAATATTTGCGATTTTTAACAACAAAAATATTGCAAGAACTAGTTCAAAAACTAGCAGCAAAAAATAATTTGTGTAAAAATAAAATAAAGTGCTCCATAACACATGAAATGTTGACAGTGACATACGGTGAAACTGTTTTGAGTAAAAAATATTTATACAAGTGGTACAAGCTCTTCCGAGATGGCCAGCAAGATGCCAATGACGAGCCTCGCTCCGGACTCCCAAGCACGTCAACAACTGATGAAAACGTTCAAGCAGTGAAGAAAATTGTTTTGGAAAATCGTCGAATAACTATCAGAGAAATTGCTGAGGATGTCGGTATATCGGTTGGCTCGTCCCATGGAATTGTTTCTAAAGTTTTGGGCATGAGACGAGTGTCAGCGAAGTTTGTTCCGAAATTGCTAAATTTTGACCAAAAGAACCGTCATATAAGCAGCGCTCAAGAGCTGTTGAATGACGTCAACGACGACCCAGATTTACTCAAAAGAATCATTTTTTTATATTCTTCACGAAGTGAAAAGTATTATAGTTTTGTCACGAAGTTTGTAACAGCCAGAAGGAGGCGTGGCCGACTATACAAAGTATATATATTCTTGATCAGGATGACAAGACGAGTTGATATAGCCATGTCCGTCTGTCCGTTTGTCCGTCTGTCCGTCTGTCTGTATGTATGCAAACTCCTCCCTCAGTTTTGAAGCTATCGACCTGAAACTTTGCACAGACCCTTGTATTTTATTACGATGACACATTGGTCGGAACCAGCGAGATCGGACCACTGGAACTGGTAGCCACGATACGAAAAGAAGAAGAAAAAAAAATTTCAATCGTTGTATAAAAAACTTTTTTGTTTTCCAAGATAGAGCGCTGAAATTATACCAGTGGTGAACAACCGTAGCCAGGCTAAATGCCTGAAAATTTCATTGAGATCGGAATACTGGAACTGGTACCTGCCATACAAAATGAAGAAGAGGAAGAGAAACAAAGTTTAAATCGTTGTATGGGAAACTTTTTTATTTCTTAATATAAAGTGCTGAAATTTCAAAATTAGTAATTCAGTGTCATCAGATCAAATGCCTGCAAGTTTCATTGAGATCGGACTACTGGAACTGGGACCCTCCATACAAAATGAAGAAGAGGAAGAGAAACCAAATTTAAGTCGTTGTACGGAAAACTTTTTTGTTTCTTAACTAATCGACTTGAAACTTCATACTTTTGTTGATAATGTGGCTTAAAAGCTATTTTGATATCAAAATGGGCGTGGCACCTCCCACATATGACCAAAACCAAAAGTTCCTATATATCTGGCACTCAATGAGGTATAACAACGAAAACTGATCTGTAGGCTATGTGGACAAAAAGAAATAAGATTCCAAAAATAAAATGGGTGTACCACAAAAAGTGTCGTGAAGAGTATACATCTTCGGCAAGGCCGAAGATAACGTCCTTACTGGATTTTTTTTCTTTTTTTTTTTTAAACTTGTTAATTATTTATTGAATCTTCTCTTTATATGAGACTAACAATAATTATACAACTCTTATTAATAACTATTAATTAACAGTTCACATGAACTATAATATGATACCACGTCCCTAGGGTCTATCGCTGGGTTGGTAGATCATTGCGTCGAAGGCGTGATCGGCTGCGCAATCTGGTTAGACCTCTCGCGAGATGGTTAGGGTGCGACGAAAGCTTGTCAAAGCACTTTACTTTGTGTGCTGCTATTACATCTTTGACTGGTGGAATGTTTAAGTCTTTTTGAATGTTTTCGTTTCGAACATACCACGGCGCCCCGGTGATGGTTCTCTGGACAATGTCAATATTGCTGTTGCTGGCACTCCCCCATAGCTGAGAGCCATATGTCCATATAGGTTTTAGCACAGAATTGTAGAGCAGGATCTTGAGGTCAAGACAATGGGGCCAGCGAACGTTAATTACCAATGAAGGCTGTTGGCTTTTAATTTTAAGTGTGTCCTCTTGGCTTCGATGTGTCTGCGCCATGTGAGTCTTCTATCAAGGTGTACTTCTAGATACGTCACTTCGTTTGCTTGCGGGAGTGCAGGGTTGTTTAATGTAAGTTGTGGGCAATTTCGCCTGTTTAGAGTAAAAGTAACGTGCTTGCATTTCTGTTCGTTTATTTTTATTCGCCAATACGACAGCCATTTCTCTACGTTGGCCAGATGAAGACTTAATTGTGTAGATGCTTGTATGGGGCATTTTGAGCGGCTGAGAATAGCTGTATCATCGGCAAAGGTAGATGTTGTTAGTCGCCTGTTTGTTGGGATGTCTGCTGTGTAGATGACATATAGTGTTGGCCCAAGCACACTGCCTTGTGGATATCCAGCTCCGATATTGTGGTCGTCGGACGTAGTTGTATTACACCTTACTACAAATTTTCCACCGTAGAGGTATGACTTTAAAAGCTTATGTGTGTTATTGGGAAGCGATGTTTTGATTTTTTACATAAGACCTTCTAACCAAACTCTATCGAATGCTCGAGAGACATCCAGAAATATTGCTGTGCAGTATTCTCGATTTTCGAATTCCTTTCTTATTTCCGATGTTATACGATTCACTTGCTCAATAGTTCCATGTTTTTCGCGAAAGCCGAATTGATGCGATGGGATTTTGTAGTGCATTCTTAAAAATGGATTTATCCGAGTCAGCAAGCACTTTTCAAAAAGTTTGGATAAGCACGATAGTAGACTTATAGGACTGTACGATGAGGCAATTGTGTGATCTTTTCCTGGTTTTGGTATCATTATGATGATTGAATTTTTCCATCTCTCTGGAAAGTGCCCAAGTTTTGTGATGGCATTGAAGAGCTGGGTGATAGTGCCAACGGCACAATACGGGAGCTCAATAATCATTTTTAAAGTTATTAGGTCGCAGCATGGTGATTTTTTCGAGTTTAGTTGCTTTTTAATGATATTAATGATTTTGTTTGGGTTAAACTCGATTGGCTCATGTTCAACTTCAGAGTCATTTGTTAAAGTCGGTAGTGTAAACCTGTTTGTGGGGGGATTTGGTTGAAACACGTTTTTAAGATGAGCGGCAAATGTGCTGGCTCAATCTTCATCACTGCGGGCCCAGTCGCCTACGGAATTTTTGATAGGCATCACCGTTTCTGTCGGCGTGCTAAGACTTGAGTGTGCTTTCCATAGTGAATTTTTTGTGCAGGAAGTTGATAATTTCTATAAATAGCGTCGTTGCGCATACGCTTCTTCTTGCTTCAAAGCTCTGCTGAGTTTGCGTGTGGCATCTTTTAACCTTTGCTGTGTACATGGCGATCTAAATGCTTGCCACTCTCGCCAAAGGCGTCGCTTTTCGAGGACGAGCTGCTCGATTTGCAACAGGACGTACAAGTGACGTGAAAAGAATTTTAGTGATATAAGGGTCCTTGAATTCTTTAGACCAACGTTTGATAAATCCAAAAACGCCCTTCGCGTTATTGACGACTGTTGAGATTTGTTGGATGAAGCTGAGTTTGGGGTCAAAGAGAACACCTAAGTCATTAAAATTTGAGACTCGTTCCAGTTGGACATTATCAATCGAGTAAGTAAGCAAGTGGGGATTACTACGATGATAAATCATATATTTGCATTTAGAGCAATTGAGCAAAAGCAAATTAAGTGACCACCAAGAGTGCAGAGAGTTCAGGTCCTCCTGCAATAGGCCATGAGAAGCAGGATCCTTATAAGAAAGACACAACTTAACATCATCAGCGTACATAAGTACCCGTGAGTGTGATATCGACAAGGGCAGATCGTTAACGAAAAGATTAAACAAAAGAGGACCGACGTGACTTCCCTGAGGTACACCAAAAGTAACTTGAACAAGCTCGGATGCAGCAGATCTAAACAACACTCGTTGAGACCTGTTTGTTAAGTAAGATTTTATCCAACCTAAATAATAAGGTGGAAAGCCTAAAAAACTCATTTTCAATAAGAGCAAATCGTGGTTAACCGAGTCAAAAGCTTTACTGAAGTCAGTATATATGATATCAGTTTGAGATTGATTAACAAAACCACTATTTACCAAACATGTGAATTCAAGAAGTTTGGTACAAGCTGACCTCAGTTTTAAGAACCCATGCTGAGAAGGAGACATCACAGACAAACATTGGTGTTCCAAGCTTGCAATAATAATCTTTTCAAAAAGTTTGGGGATAGCAGACAATTTGAATATGCCTCTATAGTTGGATAGATCGGACTTATTACCCTTTTTGTGAAGAAGAATTATAAAAGATTCCTTCCAACTAGAGGGAAATGAGGCATAAATATGCGACAAGCTGCAAAGCTTCCATAAAGGCTTGCACAGTGAATTCGCACATTTTTTTAATACGCAACCAGGTACATTATCTGGGCCAGGGGAAAACGAACTTTTAACAGCCGATAGATTTTTTAAAACCATATCTTGATTAAAAACAGGGGAAGCAAAGCCATTGATAGAGCTTATTAAGTATTGGTATGAGCCTCCAAAAGAAAACCCCAGACCAGCACCGTTACAATTCCTCTGCCACCACTTTGTGCAAGAGGCGCTTTAAGCAAAAAGGACCCTATGGGAAATCTTTCCCCTCACAAT
Source organism: Phortica magna (assembly GCA_037044515.1). Lineage (NCBI taxonomy): Eukaryota > Metazoa > Arthropoda > Insecta > Diptera > Drosophilidae > Phortica > Phortica magna. The sequence goes on from JBAMBP010001356.1 coordinate 21,465, forward strand.
TTTTCTGTGAGCGGCGCGACTTAGACAACGAAATCTCTTCCACATCCAGCTGCCCCTTAATGCTGGACAGCAACATCCCCCGTCTCTGCTGCTTTGAAACACAGAGTGTTTTGCCTTCGCTACCCTCCTGACGGAAAGAAGACCAAGGAAGAGCATCAGTTGATTAAGTAGATCTTCAGGGAGAAACAAGTGCCGTAGAAACCAGGCGTATACTTACAAAACTACGTGCTGCTCTGGTGTCCACGGTAGCCTCCATAAGAGTACCCCAGACAAGCACCGTTACAACCTCTCTGCCACAACTCTGTATGAGCGCCGCTATTAGCAAAAATAGCGGGGGCATCTCTCCCCTTTCCATCTTTCTGTACGCGGCGCGGCTTAGACATTAAACTCTCTTACACTTCCTGCCGCTGTATTATGCTGGTCGGCAGCATCACCCATCTCTGCTAATCTGAATCACAAAATTTTCAGCATTCGCATCCCTCATGGCTGAAAGGAGTGCAAGGAAGAACCATAGTTGACTGAATAGTTCTTCAGTGGAGAGATATCGCCGTAGAAATGAGGCGTCTACTTCCAAAACTGCGTGCTGCTCCGGCATCCATGGAAGCCTCCATGGGAGTACCCCAGACCAGCACCGTTACAATCCCGATGCCACTTATCTGTCTGAGCGGCGAAAATTGCAAAAAGGACCCTGTGGCTCATCATACCTGTCACCTTCTTTCTGGGAGTACTCCAGACATACACCGTTACAATCCCGCTGCCACAACTCTGTCTGAGTGCCGCTACTAGACAGAAGGACCTTGTGGAGCCTCTCTCTCCTAACCATTTTTCTATGAGCGGCGCGGCAGAGACTTCGAACTCTGTTTCTCTTCTTGCTGCACCATTATGTTGATCAGCAACATCCCCCGTCTCTCCTGCTCTATGGCACCAAGTTTCCAGCCTTCGCTTCCCTCATTATCGAAAGTAGTCCAAGGAAGAACTAAAGTTGACTGAGTTGTTCTTCCAGGAGGAGCTAGCGCCGCACAAACCAGGCGTCCCTTACAAAACTGCGTGCTTCTCCGATGTCCACGGTAGCATATATGGTGGTACCCCAGACCAGCACCGCTACAATCCATCTGCCACCACTTTGCCTGAGCGCCGCTATTAGCAAAAAGGACCCTGTTGGGCCACTCTCCACTCACCCTCTCTCTGTGCACGGCGTGGCTTAGATATCGAACTCTCTTCTACTTCCTGCTGCTCCATTATTCTTGACAGCAACATCCATCGTCTCTCCTGCTCTGTAATACCAAGATTCAAGCCTTCGTTTCCCTCCTGACCGAAAGAAGTCCAGGGAGGTGCCTTTGTTTAATGTGAAGTTCTTCAGGAAGGTACTTGCGCTGTCGAAACCAGGTGTCCACTTACATAACTGCGTGCTGCTCCGGTGTCCACAGTAGCCTCCATGGGAGTACCCCAGAACCGCACCGTTACAATCCGACTGTCAACTCTCTGTATGAGCGGCGCTATTAGCAAAAAGGACCCTGTGGGGCCTCTCTCCCCTCACCATCTTTCTGTGGGCTCCTCGGCTTAGATATCGAGCTCTATTACACTTCCAGCATCTCCTTAATGCTGGACAGCCACATCCCCCGTCTTTGACGCTCTGTAACGCCAAGTTTCCAGCCTTCGCTTCCCTCATGATCGAAAGGAGCCCAAAGAAAAGCCAGAATTGATGGAGTATTTCTTCAGGAAGGAACCAGCGCCGTGGAAACCAGGCGTCCACTTACAAAGCTGCGTGCTGCTCCGGTGTCCACGGTAGCCTCCATGGGAGTACCTCAGACCCGCATCATTACAATCGCTCTGCCACAACTGTTACTGAGCGCCGCTCGTAGGAAAAAAGGACCCTGGAGGCCCTCTCTCCCAACACCACCTTTCTGTGAGTGGCACTGCTAAGATCTCGAACTCTTTTTCACTTCTTGCTGCTCCATTATGCTGGACAGCAACATCCCCTGTTTGTCCTGCTCTGTAACACCAAGTTTCCAGCCTTCGCTTGTCTTATGACCAAAAGAATTCCAAAGAAGATTCACAGTTGACTGAATTGTTCTTCATGGATGAACTAGCGCCGTAGAAACCAGGCGTCCACTTAAAAAACTGCGTGTTGCTCCGGTGTCCACGGTAGCCTCCATGGGAGTACCCCAGACAAGACCCGTTTTAATTCCTCTGCAGCACTCTGTCTGAGCGGCGCTATTAGTAACTAGTAAGGGCGGTATAGTTGAGTATACTCAACCATATAATACCCTGCACATACCCTCACCTATTTAAATGGTGTTCCAAATATCAAAAAAATCAGTCAAAAGTGGGGAATTTTCGAAAAATTCGAGTTTGTTGATCTCTAAGGGGGGAAACCATGAAATAAAAGGGTGTTTTCGGTATGCAGTTTACAGGTAGTATATTAACTGAATCTGCATACAAAATTTCATACATGTATATTTCATAGTTGTGGAGATATACAATTTTAATAAAAATAAACTGGAATTTACCCAAAATTTGAGTTTGCCGGCCTTTAATGAGTAGTCCAAATACAAAATGGCATTTTCTGGTATGCAGTCATATGAAGTTATATATACTTTGTCTACTTACAAAATTTCAGGTCAGTGCCTTTAACGATTTCGGAGATATAAGCATTGACATACAAACACTATTTCAGGGGTAAAAAAGGGTAAGGGGAAAAAATTAAGTATGCAGGAAGTTGATAATTTCTATAAATAGCGTCGTGGCATCTTTTAACCTTTGCTGTGTACATGGCGATCTAAATGCTTGCCACTCTCGCCAAAGGCGTCGCTTTTCGAGGACGAGCTGCTCGATTTGCAACAGGACGTACAAGTGACGTGAAAAGAATTTTAGTGATATAAGGGTCCTTGAATTCTTTAGACCAACGTTTGATAAATCCAAAAACGCCCTTCGCGTTATTGACGACTGTTGAGATTTGTTGGATGAAGCTGAGTTTGGGGTCAAAGAGAACACCTAAGTCATTAAAATTTGAGACTCGTTCCAGTTGGACATTATCAATCGAGTAAGTAAGCAAGTGGGGATTACTACGATGATAAATCATATATTTGCATTTAGAGCAATTGAGCAAAAGCAAATTAAGTGACCACCAAGAGTGCAGAGAGTTCAGGTCCTCCTGCAATAGGCCATGAGAAGCAGGATCCTTATAAGAAAGACACAACTTAACATCATCAGCGTACATAAGTACCCGTGAGTGTGATATCGACAAGGGCAGATCGTTAACGAAAAGATTAAACAAAAGAGGACCGACGTGACTTCCCTGAGGTACACCAAAAGTAACTTGAACAAGCTCGGATGCAGCAGATCTAAACAACACTCGTTGAGACCTGTTTGTTAAGTAAGATTTTATCCAACCTAAATAATAAGGTGGAAAGCCTAAATAACTCATTTTCAATAAGAGCAAATCGTGGTTAACCGAGTCAAAAGCTTTACTGAAGTCAGTATATATGATATCAGTTTGAGATTGATTAACAAAACCACTATTTACCAAACATGTGAATTCAAGAAGTTTGGTACAAGCTGACCTCAGTTTTAAGAACCCATGCTGAGAAGGAGACATCACAGACAAACATTGGTGTTCCAAGCTTGCAATAATAATCTTTTCAAAAAGTTTGGGGATAGCAGACAATTTGAATATGCCTCTATAGTTGGATAGATCGGACTTATTACCCTTTTTGTGAAGAAGAATTATAAAAGATTCCTTCCAACTAGAGGGAAATGAGGCATAAATATGCGACAAGCTGCAAAGCTTCCATAAAGGCTTGCACAGTGAATTCGCACATTTTTTTAATACGCAACCAGGTACATTATCTGGGCCAGGGGAAAACGAACTTTTAACAGCCGATAGATTTTTTAAAACCATATCTTGATTAAAAAACAGGGGAAGCAAAGCCATTGATAGAGCTTATTAAGTATTGGTATGAGCCTCCAAAAGAAAACCCCAGACCAGCACCGTTACAATTCCTCTGCCACCACTTTGTGCAAGAGGCGCTTTAAGCAAAAAGGACCCTATGGGAAATCTTTCCCCTCACAATTTTTCTGTGAGCGGCGCGACTTAGACAACGAAATCTCTTCCACATCCAGCTGCCCCTTAATGCTGGACAGCAACATCCCCCGTCTCTGCTGCTTTGAAACACAGAGTGTTTTGCCTTCGCTACCCTCCTGACGGAAAGAAGACCAAGGAAGAGCATCAGTTGATTAAGTAGATCTTCAGGGAGAAACAAGTGCCGTAGAAACCAGGCGTATACTTACAAAACTACGTGCTGCTCTGGTGTCCACGGTAGCCTCCATAAGAGTATCCCAGACAAGCACCGTTACAACCTCTCTGCCACAACTCTGTATGAGCGCCGCTATTAGCAAAAATAGCGGGGGCATCTCTCCCCTTTCCATCTTTCTGTACGCGGCGCGGCTTAGACATTAAACTCTCTTACACTTCCTGCCGCTGTATTATGCTGGTCGGCAGCATCACCCATCTCTGCTAATCTGAATCACAAAATTTTCAGCATTCGCATCCCTCATGGCTGAAAGGAGTGCAAGGAAGAACCACAGTTGACTGAATAGTTCTTCAGTGGAGAGATATCGCCGTAGAAATGAGGCGTCTACTTCCAAAACTGCGTGCTGCTCCGGCATCCATGGAAGCCTCCATGGGAGTACCCCAGACCAGCACCGTTACAATCCCGATGCCACTTATCTGTCTGAGCGGCGAAAATTGCAAAAAGGACCCTGTGGCTCATCATACCTGTCACATTCTTTCTGGGAGTACTCCAGACCAACACCGTTACAATCCCGCTGCCACAACTCTGTCTGAGTGCCGCTACTAGACAGAAGGACCTTGTGGAGCCTCTCTCTCCTAACCATTTTTCTATGAGCGGCGCGGCAGAGACTTCGAACTCTGTTTCTCTTCTTGCTGCACCATTATGTTGATCAGCAACATCCCCCGTCTCTCCTGCTCTATGGCACCAAGTTTCCAGCCTTCGCTTCCCTCATTATCGAAAGTAGTCCAAGGAAGAACTAAAGTTGACTGAGTTGTTCTTCCAGGAGGAGCTAGCGCCGCACAAACCAGGCGTCCCTTACAAAACTGCGTGCTTCTCCGATGTCCACGGTAGCATATATGGTGGTACCCCAGACCAGCACCGCTACAATCCATATGCCACCACTTTGCCTGAGCGCCGCTATTAGCAAAAAGGACCCTGTTGGGCCACTCTCCACTCACCCTCTCTCTGTGCACGGCGTGGCTTAGATATCGAACTCTCTTCTACTTCCTGCTGCTCCATTATTCTTGACAGCAACATCCATCGTCTCTCCTGCTCTGTAATACCAAGATTCAAGCCTTCGTTTCCCTCCTGACCGAAAGAAGTCCAGGGAGGTGCCTTTGTTTAATGTGAAGTTCTTCAGGAAGGTACTTGCGCTGTCGAAACCAGGTGTCCACTTACATAACTGCGTGCTGCTCCGGTGTCCACGGTAGCCTCCATGGGAGTACCCCAGAACCGCACCGTTACAATCCGACTGTCAACTCTCTGTATGAGCGGCGCTATTAGCAAAAAGGACCCTGTGGGGCCTCTCTCCCCTCACCATCTTTCTGTGGGCTCCTCGGCTTAGATATCGAGCTCTATTACACTTCCAGCATCTCCTTAATGCTGGACAGCCACATCCCCCGTCTTTGACGCTCTGTAACGCCAAGTTTCCAGCCTTCGCTTCCCTCATGATCGAAAGGAGCCCAAAGAAAAGCCAGAATTGATGGAGTATTTCTTCAGGAAGGAACCAGCGCCGTGGAAACCAGGCGTCCACTTACAAAGCTGCGTGCTGCTCCGGTGTCCACGGTAGCCTCCATGGGAGTACCCCAGACCCGCATCATTACAATCGCTCTGCCACAACTGTTACTGAGCGCCGCTCGTAGGAAAAAAGGACCCTGGAGGCCCTCTCTCCCAACACCACCTTTCTGTGAGTGGCACTGCTAAGATCTCGAACTCTTTTTCACTTCTTGCTGCTTCATTATGCTGGACAGCAACATCCCCTGTTTGTCCTGCTCTGTAACACCAAGTTTCCAGCCTTCGCTTGTCTTATGACCAAAAGAATTCCAAGGAAGAGTCACAGTTGACTGAATTGTTCTTCATGGATGAACTAGCGCCGTAGAAACCAGGCGTCCACTTAAAAAACTGCGTGTTGCTCCGGTGCCCACGGTAGCCTCCATGGGAGTACCCCAGACAAGACCCGTTTTAATTCCTCTGCCAGCACTCTGTCTGAGCGGCGCTATTAGTAACTAGTAAGGGCGGTATAGTTGAGTATACTCAAACATTTAATACCCTGCACATACCCTCACCCATTTAAATGGTGTTCCAAATATAAAAAATCAGTCAAAAGTGAGGAATTTTCGAAAAATTCGAGTTTGTTGATCTCTGAGGGGGAAGCCATGAAATTAAGAGGTGTTTTTCGGTATGCAGTTTAAAGGACGTATATTAACTGAATCTGCACACAAAATTTCAGACATGTATATTTCATAGTTGTGGAGATATACATATTTTAATAAAAATAAACTGGAATTTACCCAAAATTTAAGTTTGCCGACCTCTAATGGGTTGTTCAAATACAAAATGGTATTTTCTGGTATGCAGTCTTATGAAGTTATAAATACTTTGTCTACGAACAAAATTTCAGGTCCGTACCTTCAACAATTTCGGAGATGTAGGCTTTGACCGGCAAACACTATTTGAGGGGTTATTAAGGGTAGGGGGGAAAAACTTGGTATGCAGTTTTAAAGATATACATCTATGAAGTCTGCATATAAAGTTTCAATTTCGTATCTGATATAGTTGTGGAGATATACAAATTTTTGTAAAAAAAAGTAAAATTTACGAAAAATATAAGTTTGGCGGTCTTTGAGGGGTAGTCAAAAATACAAATGGGTATTTTCTGGTATGCAGTTTTAAGGACATGTATTTACTGAGTCTACATACAAAATTTCAGGTCCGTATCTTTTATAGTTTTGAAGATACAGTAATTTACAAAAACTTACTTTTTGAGGGGTAATGAAGGGTTTGGAAGAAAATTGAGGTATGCAGTTTTATAGGTCTTTACATACTTAGTCTACATACCAACTTTCATAGTTCTAGCGTTTCTGGTGTTCAAGTTATAGCCTTTTCAAAAAGTGGGCGTAGCTGGTTGGGTGGGAAGGAGTGGGCGTGGCTCAAAACCGTTCAAACTTGATCTGCTGCCGAGCATCACGAGTCTATCCTCCAAATTTCAAGTCTCTATCTTTTATAGTTTCCGAGAACCATTGGTGAGGACGGACGGACGGACGGACGGACGGACGGACAGACGGACGGACATGGCTTAATCAATTTGTCTTGTCGTCCTGATCAAGAATATATATACTTTATAGGGTCCCCCTCCCCTCCTTCTCTGCGTTACATACATTTCGGCCAAACAAACACAATATACCCTGGTACAGTATGTACAGGGTATAAAAAGGACCCAGTGGTTCCTCCCACCCCATACCATTTTTCCGTGAGCGGAGCGGCAAAGACTTCGAACTCTGTTCCATTTCCTGCTGCTGTATTATGCTTGACAGCCACATTACAAGTATCTGCTGCTCTGTAACACCAAGTTTCCAGCCTTAGCTTAGCTCATGACCGAAAAGAGTCCAAGGAAGAGCCAAAGTTGACTGAGTAGTTCTTAACGGATGAGACGTACAAACCAGGCGTCCACTTAAAAAACTGCGTGTTGCTCCGGTGTCCACGGTAGCCTCCATGGGAGTACCCCAGACCAGACCCGTTTTAATTCCTCTGCCAGCACTATGTCTGAGCGGCGCTAATAGTAAAGAGGAACCTGTGGGTCCTCCCAACCCTTACTATCTTTCTGTGACCGGCGCGGCAGAGACTTCGAACTCTGTTCAACTTCCTGCTGCTCCACTATGCTGAAAAGCAACATTCTACGTCTTTGCTGCTCTGTAACACCAAAATATCAGCATTTGCTTCCCTCCTGGCCTAAAGGAGTCCAAGGAAGAGACACAGTTAATAGAGTAGTTCTTCGGAAGGAACAAGCGCCGTAGAAACCAGGCGTCCACTTAAAAAACTGCGTGTTGCTCCGGTGTCCACGGTAGCCTCCATGGGAGTGCCCCAGACCAGACTCGTTTTAATTCCTCTGCCAGCACTCTGTCTAAGCGGCGCTAATAGTAAAGAGGAACCTGTGGGTCCTCCCACCCCTTACCTTCTTTTTGTGAGCGGAGCGGCAAAGACATCGAACTCTGTTCCATTTCTTGCTGCTCCATTATGCTTGACAGCAACATTACACGTATCTGCTGCTCTGTAACACCAAGTTTCCAGCCTTACCTTAGCTCATGACCGAAAGGAGTCCAAGGAAGAGCCAAAGTTGACTGAGTAGTTCTTTAAGGGTGAGACGTACAAACCAGGCGTCCACTTAAAAAACTGCGTGTTGCTCCGGTGTCCACGGTAACCTCCATGGGAGTACCCCAGACCAGACCCGTTTTAATTCCTGTCAGCACTCTTTCTGAGTGGCGCTATTAGTAAAAGGACCCTGTTGGTCCTCCCACCCCTTACTATCTTTCTGTGACCGGTGCGGCAGAGACTTCGAACTCTGTTCAACTTCCTGCTGCTCCACTATGCTGAAAAGCAACATTCTACGTCTTTGCTGCTCTAAAACACCAAATGATCAGCATTTGCTTCCCTCCTGGCCTAAAGGAGTCCAAGGAAGAGACACAGTTGATAGAGTAGTTCTTCAGAAGGAACTAGCGCCGTAGAAACCAGGCGTCTACTTAAAAAACTGCGTGTTGCTCCGGTGTCCACGGTAGCCTCATTGGGAGTTACCCAGACAAGCGCCGTTTCAATCCCGCTGCCAAAACTCTGTCTGAGCGCCGCTATAAGCAAACAAGACCCTGTGGGGCCTCTCTCTCCTCACACTCTTTCTGAGCCCGGCTTAGATATCGAACTCTATTCGGCTTCCTACTGTTTCATTATGCTGGAGAGCAACATCCCCCGTCTCTGTAGTTTTGTAACACCAAGTTTCCAGTCTTCACTTCATTCATGACCGAAAGGAATCCAAGGAAGAGCCAGAAATAATGGAGTAGTTCTTCAGGAAGGAACTAGCGCCGTAGAAACCATGCGTCGACTTACAAAACTGCGTACCCCTCCGGTGTCCACGGTAGCCTCTATGGGTGTACCCCAGACAAGACCCGTTTTAATTCCTCTGCCAGCACTCTGTCTGAGTGGCGCTATTAGCAAAAAGGACCCTGTGGGTCCTCCCAACCCTTTCCTTCTTTTTGTGAGCGGAGCGGCAGAAACTTCGAACTCTGTTCCACTTCCTGCTGCTCCATTATGCTTGACAGAAACATTCTACGTCTCTTCCTCTCTGTAACAACAAGTTTTCAGCCTTGGCTTCCTTCATGACCGAAAGGAGTCCAAGGAAGAACCACAGTTGACTGAGTTGTGCTTCAGGAAGGAGCTAGTGCCGTAGAAACCAGGCGTCCACTTACATAACTGCGTGCTGCTCCGATGTCCACGGTAGCCTCCATGGGAGTACCCCAGACCAGCACCGTTACAATCCCGCTGCAACTAGTCTGTCTGAGCACCGCTATTAGCAAAAAGGACCCTGTTAAGCCTCTTTCCCCTCACAATCTTTCTGTGAGCGGCGCGGCAGAGACGTCGAACTCTCTTCCACTTCCAGCTGCTCTTTTATGCTGGACGGCAACATTACCCGCCTCTGCTGCTCTGTAACACCAAGTTTCCATCCTTCGCTTCACTCCGAGACGAAGGGAGTCCAAGGAAGAACCACAGTTGACTGAGTTGTGCTTCAGGGAGGAGCTAGCGCCGTAGAAACCAGGCGACCACAAACAAAGCTCCGTGCTGCTCCGGTGTCCACGGTAGCTTCCATGGATGTACCCCAGGCCAGCACTGTTACAATCCCGCTGCCACCACTCAGTCTGAATGGCGCTATTTGCAAAAAGGAACCTGTGTGGCCTCTCTCCCCTCACCTTCTTTCTGTGAGCGGCGCTTTTACTTCCAGCTAATCCTTTATGAAGCGCAGCAACATCCCCCTTCTCTGTTATTCTGAAACACCAGGTTTCCAGCCTTTGCACCCCTCATGACCGAAAGGAGTTCAAGGAAGAACCACAGATGACTGAGTAGTGCTTCAGGGAGGAGATAGCGCCGTAGAAACCAGGCGTCTACTTACAAAACTGCGTGCTGCTCCTTTGTGCACGGTAGCCTCCATGGGAGTACCCCAGGCCAGCACTCTTACAATCCCGCTGCCACCATTAATTCTGAATGGCGCTATTTGCAAAAAAGAACCTGTGTGGCCTCTCTCCCATCACCATCTATCTGTGAGCGGCGCTTTTGCTTCCAGCTAATCCTTTATGATGGGCAGCAACATCCCCAGTCTCTGCTGCTCCTTAACATCTCGATCCCAGCCTTCGCTTCCTTTCTGGCCGAAAGGAGTCCAGGGAGGAGCGATAGTTTAATGTTTAGTTCCTCAGGAAAGAACTAGCGCCATAGAAAACAGGCGACCACTTACAAAACTGCGTGCTGCTCCGTTTTCTCGGCAGCCTACATGGGAGTTCCCTAGACAAGCACCGTTGCAATCCCTCTCTAACCACTCTGTCTGAGCGCCGTTATTAGCAAAGAGGACCCTGTCGGGCCAAACTCATCTCACTCTCTATCTGTAAGCGGCGCGGCTTAGATATCGAACTCTTTTCCACTTCCTGCTGATACATTATGCTGAACAGAAACATTACCCGTCGTTCCTGCTCTGTAACACAAAGTTTCTAGCCTTCGGTTTTTTTCATGGCCGAAAAGAGTCCAAGGAAGAGCCAGAAATGATGGAGTTGTTCTTCTGGAAGAAACTAGCGCCGTAGAAACCAGGCGTGCACTGACAAAACTGCGTGCTGCTCCGATGTCCCCGGTAGCTTCCATGGGAGTACCCCAGATCAGCACCATTAAAAATTCCTCTGCCACCACTCTGTCTTAGCGGCGCTTTAAGCAAAAGGTACCCTATGGAAATTCTCTCCCCTCACAATTTTTCTGTGAGCGCCGCGACTTAGACATCGAAATCTCTTCCTTATCCAGCTGCTCTTTTTTGCTACCCAGCAACATCCCCCGTTTTTGCTGCTTTGGAACACAGAGTGTTTTGCCTTCGCTACCCTCCTGACGGAAAGAAGACCAAGTAAGAGCATCAGTTGACTAAGTAGATCTTCAGGGAGAAACAAGTGCCTTAGAAACCAGGCGTACTTACAAAACTAAGTGCTGCTCTGGTGTCCACGGTAGCCTCCATGGGAGAATCATTGACCAGCACCGTTACAATCTCTCTGCCACCACCCTGTGCACACAGGGTCCTATTAGCAAAAAGGACACTGTGGCTTATACCACCGCTCACCATCTTCTGTACGCGGTGCGGCATAGACATTGAACTCTCTTCCACTTCCTACTGCTCTTTTATGCTGGACAGCATCATCACTGACTCCGCTTCTCTGTAACGCCAAGTTTCAAGCCTTCGCTTCCCTCATGACCGAAAGGAGTCCAAGGAAGAGCTACAGTTAATGGAGTAGTTCTTCTGGAAGGAACTAGCGCCG
>JBAMBP010001357.1:0-85524 GCA_037044515.1 Phortica magna
TGTTTTACTATTGTTTTGTCTGCAGTATTATCAGAAATCAGACGCGCCAACATAAATTATTTGAACAATTCTTGCTGCGTGACATTTTTTATATATATAATTTTTTTTATGTGTTTTTTTTTTTTTAACTCAGCCGCCATCACAGATGCCAACATGTTAGACGCCGCAGTCTGTGTTTTTATTTTTTACTATTTGTATTTATCAGACTGCGTTATCATTTACAATTTGTAAACAATGTTGCCAATTGCAGTTGTGCTGTGAGTTCCCACACTGTGGCATCATCGTGAGTTGAATGCCATGGCTGCGACACACACACACACACACACACACAGACACAGACAAACCAATACAGCATTTGAGTATGATAAGAAAATCGACTTCCTGTTTTAACAGTAAATTTTTCGCATTATTTTGCACATTTTCTAATCTGAGACTCTTTTTGCATGACTTCTTTTAAAGGTTATTGGCAAACAAGTATTTGAAAAATAATTTCGTATAATTCTAACAAACATTTGTTTAAAATATATTAGCAGATAAACTAAGCAATTAAGTTCGTAATACCCTATTTATAATATTGGCAAGTAAAGCATTCACTTAAATAGAAAATTACAACTAAAGCACAAAACACAAATGACATTTAGGTCATTGCGTCTAGCTTTGTTTTTTTTTTTTTCTTAGTTTGTCTACTAAATTAAGCATGATTAAAATATACAAAGAAATTCTTTACTTGCACATTATGTAAAACATGCCGAATTGCTGCAGTCAATCTCTGACAGACACGGTAAGAGTTCTAGAACTCATACAATTAAGTTTGAAAGGAAACTATTAATCAAAATTATACACAAATGTGTATGTTAGATCTTCTGATTATGTAATAAACGCAGATACAACACGGCTTGCAACATTTACACAGTGAACCGCAAGCATTTGCAAAATGTTGCTTGCAGATACTTTACGACTACATATGTATGTGTATCGATACACATGCTCTTTATGTGCATGAGTTACACTTTTGAGATTTGTGCATTTTGTTGCGTGTTGCTTGTGCCTTTACAACATATTACATGCAACATTTACGTTGTTGGCGTCATCTGTTCGCAAACAACTTGTCTAATCCGAAATGTGCGTGTTGGCATATAAAATTAAATGCGTTCAATATGAAACTCTGGTTTATGGTGAAATTTTACAAATTAACTTTATGAAGAACTCACTTTTCATTAAAAAATTTATGAAAACGTGTTGAACAACAACAACAGAGAGCACATAAAATGTGCAACATTGTGTGTTGCTACATAAATAATGTTTCTTTTTTTGCTTTTATGGCGCCGCACTCAACATGCTAAATAGAAAAAGCAAAACAACAATAAAATGGAAAACAATATGTTTTTCCATTGCACTTTTTTTCTTGCAAGTAGAAAGTGTGAAAAATTGTAAACCTTGAACTGAACTTTGTATGTTTTGCTATTTCTCAAGTGAACTTTAACCGACATGTATATGTATTACTTGATTACTTGACAACACTTTCGGATTTAAAGTGCATAACAAAAAGTCACAACTTCCTTTTCACTATTTTATCATGCTTGATTTTTCAAAACATAAAACTGTCCAACAAATTATTATTTTAAACAATTAATTTCGTGCCTTTCTTTACTTCTACTGTCATTTTGAAGCGCTTGCGACGCATGATGAATGCCAATCGGGCGACAATTGTTGACTTTATGCTATTATTCATTCACTCATAACGTCAAACATTGAGTAACGCATCGTTTACAAAATTGTATGATTATATTGTACGTCAATCATATATTCAATTAATTGAAAACTCAAAAAGTGTATAACTCTTATTGTATTTGTAAGAAATCAAGATGAAGCTTTAAAATAACTAATACGATTAAATTTCATTTGCAATTTTCATATTGCAAAAAATTATACTACAACAGTTTGCTGTATTATGTTCATCTGTACATGTATGCATACAAATGGCTGTGTATAAAAAATGAAGCAATCACTTTGCACCCACTCCAGGTCAATTAGTTTCAATTGCTTGCCATCTCAATGTACAATAATGTTTGTACGTTTGTTGGCCTCTTGGATTATGAATATGTGCAATGCTCTCTGGTTTGTATAAGTGTTTGTTTGTGTTGTTGTTGTTGTTGTTGTTGTTAGTGGTTGTATTAGTGGCAACGCCAAGTGCTTTCAATTGTGGTTTCGTTGAGTCTTTATTATAAACGAAATGCGAACAAGTATCAATTAACGCATGGATGAGTATGCATTTCAATAGAATTGCTTTACTTTAACATTATTGCATTTGTTAAATCGTTAAATATAAACCATAAATAAAAATATGACACATTTACAGGTTTTCATTATTATTATTATTATGAAAATGACACATAACTTTAATTATAAAATTTCGACAATAATTGTGTCAACACAAGACCCTCAAAGCAAACAGAGCATATCTTTAATACTAATTGTTGTTGTTGTTGTTGTTGTGGTTGGCCCTAATTATTATTTCAAACGAAACGCGCATAATCGATACAATGAATATTATATACATGCCTAAATAAATGACGTCGCCAAATGATGTACTTCAAATGATTGTGAACTCATTGCATTTCACTTCATTTCATTCAAAAAAGGAAAATATATTACTCATATAAAAGTATATTTAATATTTATATGTAATCTTATCTTATCTACAAATAAAAGCAACTAATCAATATTATTAACTTTCTATTTTTTTTTTGTTCGTTTTTCATTGCAGATAACAATCATCGAGCGCCAAGTATTCGATTTTCTCGGATACATGTGGGCGCCGATTTTCGTGAATTTCTTTCAAATATTGTTTATCATTTTCGGATTTTATGGCGCATATCACTTTAGAGTTAAATACATCATAACAGTAAGTAATTACATACTGACCAAATATATAAGTATATACACATCTGCATCTATGAATATAAAAAATATAATTACATATGCAATAAGCAAGTTTGTTTGTTTGTTTTTTGTGTGCGGGCGTTTATCATAAACATGAACATAAAAAGTATGTCTAAATTTCGTAATATCAACAAAGCCGATTAGATTGTGACAAGTGATAAGTCCGTGTGTGTGTATACACAAATTTTTTTTATTAGTTTTTTTTATATGAAACTGTTTCCATTTATAAGAAATTCAAAATTTCATTTATTCTTCATTGCGTGCATATTCAAATGCAAAGCAACAAAGCTTTTGCGTGTTTAACTTCCTGCTAAGCAGCTGTGTCGACATAAACACCACGTACCAATTTCTTTTCCCTACATTCGTACTTATGTATCAATAATATTTGTGTATATCTATGTAGATACACATTTTCTATTAATTTACGTATGCTTTAGCGATAAATGTTGATAGCCAAAAATGTACTCATTTATATTTCACAAATATATCGGTTTTTTTTTTTGGCTGCTTTGCCCATAATATTCATACTCGTCAACAATGGCGTGTCATTGTTGTTGTTGATGTGCTGGCATTACTGCCTTTTTGATAGTTGCTTTTTTATCAGCTCGCCATGACTTTATTCATATTGTTTACGGTTAAACTTACTTTTTAACTAAATTTCTGAGATTTTTTACGGCATGTTTGTAAAAAAAAAATCAGAAAATAAAAATTATATGGCCACAATTTGTAAGTCTTTAATAACTTTTTTCTTTTTTGTTAAACAATTTAATGTTTATTTCTTTGTTTTGTTTTTTTATTCAAGTATTTAATATGGAATTTCATTTGGATTGGTTGGAATGTCTTTCTGATATGTTTCTACTTGAACGTGGGCGAGCTAGACCGGGTAAGTGCTGAGTGTGTTAAACTAACGAAAGATACTCACCTTATAAACTTTTGTTTTTGCATTTACTTGATTTTGAATTTAAGGACAGCGATTTATTAAATCTCGGCACCGGCAGCGTTTCCTGGTTCGAAGTCAACGGCTATGGCTGTAAGCCAACGTATCCAACGAATATCACCTCCGATGATCCATTTCGTCCTATACGTCCGGAACGTGTAGATGCTTGTCTATTAGATTATACGCTTGTTGAGTTAATACATTCGGGCGTGCAATGTGCTTTATCGGTGCGTAAAACGGAAACTCAAATAATCAATCAATTATTAAAAATAATGAAAATTTCTTTTTGTATTTGCATATTTTATTATTCGTATACATTGCAGTTACTTGGCATACTAGGCGCCATACTAATCAGTTATATATTTCTCGATGAAGATGATAGATGTAAGTGCATTCATACAAATTTATTGATTAAATTGAATTTATGTAATTGTAGTTTATTTGTACCACCGACATTTTATTTTTTATTTGTTTTTTGCATTTTGTGTCTGACTTTCTGACATTTGTTGTTTGTTGTTGGCTCTATTTACATAAGACTGTATTAAATATGCTTGTCAACCTTGAAGCATCTGGCATAGGCAAAATGTATCTTTGTGTCTCATTACCGTTTAGCGTCGAGTAACGCATATCAATGCTAGTATGTCAAGTTTATATCAAAATGCATGAAATGTGTCGTGCTGCGTTGTTGGTTGGGTTACTCAGCCTTATACATGACAATATGTAATGTAAATATTGACAGCACAAAGAGTTGGCATGGGCTTGGCTTGGCTTTGCTTTTGTGCGCTCAGATTGCTCTTCAAAAGATTATATAAGAGTGACATTTTCTATTAAGTGCATATGAGTGCGAATTTGAGTACTCTCCATGCATGCAGCGCACTGTTTCTTTTATGGAAAGCGGCATAATGAAAAGGAAGTTGGCTTGAAATATCCGTCAGCGCATTGCCTTGACATGTTTTCAAATGCTTTTTACTTTTGACGTGCCATTTTTCTTGGCGGTTTCTCATCATCATCATCAGCATTGTTTTTCAATGAAAATTTCCACACACTTTCTTGACACGACTTAGTCTATTGAAACTCATTTGTTGTTTGATGATGAGCATAACTTTTTTTCATTAGCACTGTTTTTATGTTCCGCATAATATGAAGAGACCAAAAAAAACAATTGCTCTATGTTGTAAAGCGCTGCAGGCACACATAAGACATGAAAATCAAAGGCCAACAACAAAGTTATCATATGAGTTAAATAAGTTCCTAAATAAGCAAAGTGTCGACACAAAATGCAAAATTTATTATATCTTTTTAATTTTCATAAAATTAATTTTTACTTATCTCTTTTTTTTTATCAATTAGTTTTCTTTTCATACATAAAACTAACACAAAAACTTGTGGGTTTCATAATCTTAAAACACCATGCATTTTTCGTAGCGCTAACAAATTCTTATATTTCATTGCATTGAA
Source organism: Phortica magna (assembly GCA_037044515.1). Taxonomy (NCBI): domain Eukaryota; kingdom Metazoa; phylum Arthropoda; class Insecta; order Diptera; family Drosophilidae; genus Phortica; species Phortica magna. Next base: position 5,339 of record JBAMBP010001357.1, read on the forward strand.
GCTATTATAGTAATAACTTTTTTCATTAATCACAATTTAATAGTTTCATTTCCGGCATGTAACCTTCTTAATTATTAAATAAAATCAGAAATTAATGGTATTGAAAACAGAAATAAAATTTTCCAAAACACGAAAAATGAAGAAGAAAAAAGTCAATAACAAAAGCATTTCTTTTAGGAAAAGTCATTAAAAAGAAATTAAGTGTTTTTTTTTTCTTTTTTCATAACATGTTCGTTACAAATATTTTTCAAACATATTTGTGCATTGTGTGTGCGTTTGTTGTTGTATTTGTATTTGTATTTATTATACATACATTCATACAAAAAAAAAGGCAATCAAAAGGCGAATTCTATAAATACATATTGTTATTATTATTTGTTTGTTTCTATGTGTACGTGTGTTCATTGTAAATAGCGGCATGTTTGCAGCATTTTTGTTGCTGAAAATATTTAATAATTGATTTATTTCAAGTGCAAATTACCTTGAATAAAATAATTAAAAAAAAAATAAAATAAAATAAAATAAATGTAAATAAAACAAGCTTGTCTAATTTGAAAATTATGAACTGTAAAAATGCTGCAAAATGCTTTGATATAAAATATTTTATAATGTTGCTTGTTTATGTCATTTGTTTAATGTTGTCCAAAAAAAAAAAAAAAAATTGCAAATTGAATGTAAAAATGAAAAACCAAAAAACAAAAACGAAATTAAAACATAATAAATTTAACGTTCAACACATATCAGACCCACAAGATCAATCAGAACACTAAAACCAACATTTACGTTTATCAACACAATTTAAAATCATTATTCCATAAATGAAAGCTATGTTGTAATGCAAGCAAATTGTACGTATTTTGATCGTTTGTTAAATAAATATAATTAATTTCTGGTTTACAGTCGATTTCATGAATGGCGATGCTAAGAGTCCACAACACACCGTCGTCCATCCAATGTACGTGAGCTATACAAGTATACCAACTTCAGCGAGCGCAACAATGCAATCGAATAAACATCAGCAACATCTTCATCATCAGCAACAACAACAACAGCAACAACAACAACAACAGCTACAACAAACGAATTCATTACTACTTCATCAAACATTGAATAATAATCATCAGCAACAAGCATATAACAATAATACATTCCTTCTAACAACACACACGAATAGCAACAACCGCAAAAGCAAAAATCAAATTGGCAATACAAATAGTAACATCATGAATCACAGCAACAACAACAACAATACCAATACCAATAGCAACAACAGCAACAGCAATAGTAGCATTAGCAATAAGAAATTAAACAGCCACAGCCACAGCAACAGCAACAACAAGCATAGCAGCAACAGCAACAACAACAGCAATACGCCAAGCACTAGCAAAAATAATACATTAACACGTATGCTTTATAGTCCAAAGAATAATCGCATTGCAGCAGCAAATTCGACAAACAGCATCGTCGGTACACCAATGACAGACCAACAAGAACAAGATGAGCTCACATACTATAATGACAGTACAGCAAAGGCTGATCAATTGTACACGAACAGCAACCGGCGTCAAAGGCAAATGTTGCCGACGGTGGTGAATGGCGCTGGCGCTGGCGCTTGTGCTGTTGCCGCATATCAGCAAAATGCTGCAACGCCAACTTCATCCCATGACAATACGACCTCGTCACTTTCATATGCTTCATTGCAAAATTCGAATTTGTATTTGGGCAGCGCGGGCTTACATGGTGGTGGTGCTGGTGGTGGTATTGGTGGCGTGGAGGGTTCGCTGAGCAACAGCAATTATAGCATTTCCAATAGCATTAACAACAACAACAACAACAACCATACAAACATCAGTGTTGGCTTAAATCATGAATGCACTGGCAGTGTCAATGGCAGTGGTAGTGGGCGTTATGCGCGCATACATCACAAGCCGAAGCCGCCAAAGTCGACCAGTTATAGTAGCTTCATAAATGGCAGCGGCGCAACGGCAATTGCCACTGGTTCTAGCAGTAATCTGCATCGGCCCGATATCAAATACACGCAAATGTCTAACGAACGCTTGTCGCGTAATCTCGATGAAGAAGATGACAATTTCTCATTGCAAAATTTCAAGGCGGACAATGGCATCACTTATGTGCCCTTTCAAAGTCCAACGCCGACTAGTCTGTTCGTTAGTAAAAACAATAATCCATCATATACATCGCTCAATTCGTATCAGCCAACGGCTCAAACCAGCACTACTACTAACAACAGCAACAACAATGCTAGTCCCAATAACAACAACAACAGCAACGGCCATAATAATAGCAATAATGTTGTGCACGCGCCGTTCAGCATATTGTTGGAACACGGCGCAATGTTGCAGCCTTTAGAAACACATGCCCAGCCTATTTTAACGCAGGCAGATCGTTTTATATGCCAGCAAAATGGTTTACCCTTTCATCCGGCCTATTCGCCAACACCACGACGTGCACACCGACAGCCGCCGCGGCCCACGAACATACCGTTGCCGACGGTGCCTGTGCATGATTTCGGTGAGCCAATTTCACCATCTGAGGTGACGCCGCCACCACGGCCAGCGCCGCGGCCACACATTTTCCAGCCGCGTTCGGGTCATGCACCCTATCCTGATCTCTCACCCGAAGTTACCGAAAAGTATGCCATGCCGACACAATATGTGCCACGCTCGCCGGTTGCTTCGCGCATTGCGCGCCGCCAACGTCAGCAACAACAGCAGCACCACAACCACCATCACAATCATCAGCATGAGCGCGGTCCGAATTCGGTGAATCCTTCGGCCAATTTTTGTGATCAAATACGCGATGCGCCACCGGGTTATATCGACAACGGTTTCAGCATTGTGCGTGCCCAGAGCCATGATCGCTTGCAGCAGTCACGCGTGCCGTCACGTGACGCCAATGCGGCGCCGCATGTCAATCGACGCAGTGGCCGGCGTGACGGCGGCAGAGCGCGTCCACGCTCTTATTGCAATTCAATGAGTGGCGGCGAAGGCGTTGTGCGCACCAACATTGCCACTGATCGCACTGTGGCCGACAATGACGACTTTGTAGCTTAGACTAGACTAGACCGGACGGACAATTGCTTCGTTCTTATTTAATATATCTTTAAGAAAGAATTTAAGACGATAACAAAACGAAATGGCAAGCAACTCGCAGCCACAGCGGGTGTTCTCTCAAACCGTTACGTTTTGCTTACATGACCAGTGCTGACACACATTTGTGTTCATTATTCGTTTGCATTTTCGATTACTTAATTAATTTTCTGCACACTTTTCAAAACCGTTTTTTTTTTTGTTTTGTTTTTTAACAAATATTTTAGACTTATAGACTGTGACTACTGACAATTTCTCAATTTCAATTTATTGCTGCGAAGTGTGCCACTAAAAATGCGTTGGCAGCTTACAATTTGCTGCGCTTCAATGCCTGCTGCCTAAAAGTGTTGCTGCAAGTCTTAAAACAAAAACAAAGCTAAGACAAAATGTATGTAAAACTAAATATTTCAAAGAAGTTATATAAAAAAAAGTGTGTAATGTTGTTTTTGTGTGTACTAAACGAACTTTTTGTGGTTTCTTGCTAATTGAATGTTTTGTGTTGTTAACAAACGAAAAAAATAAAACAAAAAAATTATTGTACTGGGTGCAAAAACTGCTTAAATTTGAATTTCTATAATGAAATCAAGAGCTTAGCAGACAAAACGAAAAAAATCTTTCTATCTTATATGTAGTTAGGAAAAGGAAAAGCCTTAAACATTCCAAAATGTATGTGCACAAAATTGAATTAAGCTAAATCATTTATATATTTTTATTTTTTTTTTTTTATTTGCGCGTCACAAAATTGGTTAAGGCATACAAAATGAAGATTTATATGTAAAATGAAGTGAAAATTTTGTAAAAGTTAAGCATTTGCACTTTTGGCCATACTAAAATTTAAGTAAAACTAAAGAATACAAGAAAATCGCATCATGAAAGACATAAGTCGTAGTTAAACTAATGAATTAAAAATAATAATACTACATAATAAAAGTATATGAAATCTAGTTAAATAACGCATCGAAAACCATTCATAAATGTTGCCTTGTAGTCTCTAAAAACAAAAAAAAAAGCTGAAATTAATTGTTTCATTTTTCAAAATATTTTATTTTTACCTGTGATAAAAAAAATCAAAAAAATGAATATAAAATAAATCATTAAATGAGAAATACAAATTTATATCTGTTGCATAGTAAAGTGTTGAATAAAATGAACGCGTCGCCTGCATAGGAATTGAGAGACAAGATATATTTTAGTGTTCAAACGAATGAAGCAAACATTTGAAAAAATAAAAATAAAACAAAAACTAATTAAAGAACGAAGAAAAAAAAAAAGAAACAATTCAATTGAATAATTCTATATTTACAATGTGAATTAATGATTGCGTGTTTAAGTCTATCCTACGTAGTTGCCTTTTACATTAAATGCAATTCTAATCCAAATGAAGAAAAAAAAAAAAAAAATGAAAATCAAAAATATATTTATATTTTATCTGAAGAAAGCATTATGCTTGAATACATTTACATAATTAACGTTAGCTATTTAAACAAGAAATTTATTAAATACATATTATCAATGAAAAAAACAAAAAAAAAAAACTACATTCATGTATATCCACGTTATTGTAATTAAAAGAAAGCAACTGATTGTTAGACTCAAGAAAGCAAAAAAAAAAAAAAAACAGTTAATTGAAAATGCGAATTACGAACAATGCAAATAAATGTTTTCTTTTGTAGAAATTTTGCTCAGATATTTTTCTTACTCGTGTTGAAAGGTGTTTGCTCATATTATTTTATGGTTTATGGTTTTCTATTCTCTTGTTTTTAATGTAGATTACTTGTCTGCCCCCCACCCCAAAATACAATCCAAAGTACTTGCAATTTCGTTTGTAACTAATTGTATTTTATTGTAACTAATTTTGTTTCTTGCCTATGAGCGCGTCTAACCCAAAGGTAATTTGCTAAATGACTTGCGTCCTACTTAATACACACAATGCTGTACTTTTATTAATTGTAACTTTTTATTTTGACTGATTTTGTTTTGTTGTCTGCAGTGAAGCATGTTAAGAAGAAGTCCAAGCATCGTCAATCATTGTACTCGATTGAATTTGGCCCAAGCATCGATACCATACGCAGTCGCTCGGATACGATACTCGATTACGATGATGATCATTTGCATGAACGTGACGGCGGCGAGCTCAGTCCAAAGCCAATGACGCCGCGACGCGTTAAACGACGTTCGGTCATGGCGCGCGGCACTAATAGCCGTCTGTCGACAACCAGCCGGCGCAGTCATCATACCGGCACAAGTAGCCGTTCCAAGGGTAGCAGCGGTGGCGGTGGCGATAGCAGCAGCGGCACTTATGGACGTGGCAGCATGCGTACATCACGACGCAAATACCAACAGAATCCAGTTACCAAATTATTGGATCAACAGCAACAACAATTACAACAACATCACATCAATCATCATATGCACACGAACAAACAACAATTTGGCTCATTTCATAATAAGCACAATCCAACACTGACAGCCACCAATCTGCAAACATTAAATAATGACATAGTCAGCAATAGCAACAACAACAGTAACAGCAACAACATCATCAGTAGTGGCAGTCTTACGAAAACGAATAACAATCATTATCATAGTTTTCGTAAGAATATACCGCCGGATCCGATATATTACAATACAAATGGTCAAGCTGGTCTATACCAACAAGCCTGGCAGTCACGCTCACAAAACACAATTGCCGCCGACGAACCAAACTCGCCCACTTTGACAATGACACCGACACTTGCCGGACATTATAATCCAACATATCAGTACTCGACAACAAATCTAAACGATGCCGTTGAACATAACGATGAGCTATACAACAATCGGCCGCCTTCGGTGCGTTCAAGCTATTCGAACTTTCATGGCACTCGGCCATTGTCATCGGCATATATGCCCAATGCGGTGACTGAGAATGTGTTTGCCGGCTTAACAGGCGCACAATCGCAAACACACCAGCCGCCCTGCACTCCACCGCTGTATCAGCAACATCCGTTGCATCAGCAGCAGCAACAACAACATCAACAACAGCAGTTTCAACAACAGCAAGAACATCAATTGCAAGCGGTGGCTGTACAGCCCATGAATCAGCAACAGTTGCCATTGCCGTTGCCTTCGCCAAATTTCTCTAATACACCGAACCAGAATATGTCCTTCACGAAGCGTACGGCTTCGAGGGAAAGCATACGCTCGATGGCTTTTCTTAACAATGGACCACCCGCTTACAATTTGAACTATCACACACCGCCGGATTCGGAAACAACAATGTAGAGTTAAGTTTGTATCTAGCACAGAGCCGTCCTTTCAAACAATTGCCGCAAAAAGTTACATTAATCAGAATTTGTATATGTATGTTGTATCTAGTGTAAACATAGCGTTAAGCATAGACATTTTTGTAAGTGGCTTTAAAACATGAGAAATTGTTTAATGTTTATTTCACGCTATTTTGTAATTACATGCTTAGTCTCTTATTAACACTTAAAGCTAAACTAACCACATACATTTTGAGTAGAATGATCTCAAAAATCAACTCGCATTTTCGCTTCGCCGTTAATCATTATGAAAGGTTCTATGCGAGATTATCGTTTTAAAACGCTTTACAAGTGCTTGTGTAACAAGATCATTGGTGGCCTTTATACAATATTTTGAAATCAAAAGTTACTTAAGGTTAGTTTTTTTTTTTAATTACTATTTATTCACTCATTTCACATAATGTTTGAAACGTATTTAAGTTTTATTTATAAACATGTTTAAACAACCAAAGTTTCTTTGTAAATATCAAAATTGGACAATTACACACAGTTTTTCGTAATAAATGAATTAAATAAGTCAATAAAATTATCTGATAAATTTTATTAAAAAATTTTAAAAATAAAATTTAAAAAAAACTGAAAAATGGATTTATTTATAATGTAATGAAGCAAATGATGTGTTTAAGCTTACCGGTGCAAAAAGGACAGGTTAGCTTAAAGGTTTATTAAAAGCATATCAATCTTTTCGAGTGTGGAAATATCGATATTGTATTATCTTAAGTTTTTTGTCTCTAAGCTAATACATTCGGCAGTATAACGTTGATAGAAAGAACAGTTGTATTTTTCGTGCGTTAGGTCAGTGAAACGCATCCAAGGCCTCAAATGCTTGATAAACACATTCGTTTTTCTCTCCGTGGGCTCAGAGTTACATTTGCTCTTAACATCATATTTCCGAATGTATTGAATTTAGCAAGCAATACTTGAGATTGTTCAATTTAGAAAAAAAGGCATTGTCAATTTCTTAAAGCTAAATTTTATTAGTGGCTTGTGAGCAGACTAAATAGAAGTCACATTGTGGTCAGTTGTTCGCTTGAACAGCGCCATCTATTAGCGCAAAGAAACTTACAAGCAGAATGACGGTCAGACAAAAAAAAAAACAGTATTTTAAAGAAAGTTTTGTAACAAATAGACGTATGTCTATTAATAAGCACTTGTAATGTGGTATTATATACGAGTATATATAATGCTATAGTCTCTAGTCACATATACCGCCCTTGCTATTTTGCTACATGTGTATTCTGTAATGCTGTAACAAACAGTAACAAATTTTGATTGAGTCAGCTGCAAATATTTTGAATTTAACATTAAAAATGTTCAATACGCATAATTAACTGAGGTAGCTCATATTGCATTATGGTTAAGTTAAACAGACCAAAAATTTGGTTTTCATTGACATGACAGCTTTCGGTGCGCTCTGCATACATGCATACATGCATGTTTGTTGTTGTTAATATGTTTGTATGCCTACATGACGGTTCCATCCATCACATGTTGCACGAAGCAATGAAATTGCTTGGAGCCGACCACGATGCATTGTTCTAATTGGTTTAGGTTTGCTTCATTGTAATGAAATACCTGAAATTATTCCGCGGGAAACAGCTTATTGTCAGTACAAATATCGACGCCAACAAAATTTTAATTATGAACATGCCGAGGCACCAGCATTAGATACAACATCACTCTTGTGCGAGCTGCGACTTGGAAAGGATGTGCGATTTTGCAATTACTTAGCAGTTTTTTTTAAAATCATAGTGAAACCAAATGTGTTCAAGTTGTCTGCCAAAATCATGTGTTCAATAAAATAATAAATAAATATTTAACTTAAATGTGTTCAACAAACAAACTTAACAAGTAAAAATTTTAAGCGTAAGTGTGATTTGTATTTGTGAAGGACTCACTTACTTATACATATTTATTTGATGAGTGAATTTTCTTATGTTTTCTTACGTTAAGATTTTCTTATGCACATCAAGAGTGAAATTTCTTTCAAGTTTTTCAATAAATTTTCAATATTGAACGGCTCTTGTTCAAATTGTTTGCTCAAATCATTTATGCCAATCAATTCGTACAATTTCACAAACAGTTATTATTTAATAATAATACTTAATTGTTCAGCACTTTAAGCAAGTTGATAGTTTTTGTTCGAAACTTTGCGATAATTAATTTTACTTGTGGTTTTGTTGAAATTTTCACGCAATTGTCATAATTTCAAAGTTTTCGAGCATGTTCGCTCTATGAAAATCAACATGTAAGTGTGTGTGTGTGTGCATCCGTTGAAGTCATAACCTGCAGCTGTGCAAACATTTTTCCGCCCAACCTCCCTTCACTCTTGCTTTGCATCGACGCAATCTTTTAATTGTATTCGGTTTGGCATAATTTTTGGCGCGTGCGAAATTATAAGCCGCGCGTTTATTTGAAATTTCCAAAATAGTTTGCATGTGTGTGCATTTAAATTTCAGCAGCACATGCACACACACCCACACATTCACACAGATGCTTAAGCATATTATATAAAAAGCATTGCATAAAGTAGGAGCCTTCTAAGAATTTCTCTTTTAATAATTAATAATAGAATAGATTAGATTTTCATAGTTTTAGTTGTGTGTGTGTGTGTGTGTGTGTGTGGGTGCTCTTAAATAAATCCAATTGCAATAAAATATTTAAATGTGCGTGTTTGGTATTAAAGACATGTGAGCTCATGTAACTTTCACAATTATTTACTTTATTGCCACAAAGACTTTTTTGGATGAAGTCAAAATAACTTGTGGTCATACAGAGACACTTCATTATATTTTTATTATTTCATTAAGTTATGTTATTTAAATTTAAGGAACATATTGACAAATTCGAAGATTATTCCAATTTTATATCCAATTTTTATATCATCTTTAAACTGTTGAGATTTTGTTGCGTTAAATTTTTACTTATGAAAAAAATATTAAATAAAAATCGCACGCATAATTCGAATAATAATATCTATATTTATTACATAATGTTCGCTTGTGAACAAATAAATATGATTTGATTGATGAATAAGAATTTTAACGATAGAAAAACCCAAAATGTAACGTCTTTTGTTGTACAACATTCTCAGCAGAGAATAGAACAGTAAAATGGAAATAAACATGACTGTTTTTGTGCTCTTTATTAATTGATTCTATGCCATATTTAACACACGCCATGTGAATATATGCAATAATTAATTTATCAAATCATATACAACTGACTTGCTTTCATTTACACTAAGCGACAGAAAACGAGACGAGAATGTTAGAAAAAGCACCCATGAGATAAACGCCATGTCATGCAATCAGATTTGAATAAACATGAAGAAGCCATTCTGCAACATTAAGCAAACCGAACGACGCACAAAGTTAAACGAAAATGAAAATGATCCTTTTTGGCAAACTGTTCTTCTTTACTATTTTTACTATTTTTACTATTTTTACTTTATTGTCCTTTTGTTATTGTTATTGTTTTTGTTTTTATTTTTGTGAATGATTTTTGGCAAAAGACCAAAAATTGTTGAACTGTATCGCATTTTGTACAGGATAACTGACAATTCGCTTTCGGACGTCACTCACAGCAAACAACATCAGTAGCGGAGTCGAGGTGGGGTAAGGGCGCGACAATAGCAAATGGCAATTAATTCGAGGCATATTTAACTATGTATGATCATGCAACTGTGTTAGTGTGCATGTGCTATAAGAACACGTATGTGTTGGTTTTATAGAAAAATCACATGAGTGCAAAAATTCATGTTAAGCCTTGAAAAAAATATAAAAACAAAAACCGAAACACAAAAAAAAAATAAAATTTATATTTTATACTACAAAATAAACACGCATAAATAAGTGTATACGACACAGCACACACACATGTATGTATGTATGTATGTGTGATTGTAATATGTATAAATATGCCGTCTGCTGGTGTTGTGTCTTGTTTGTCTGCCCATCTGCCCGACTGCCCGACTGCCCGTCTGTGCATAAAGTAAGCCAGCCACAAGCAGAATTTTTACTCACCAACGTTGTATATTTTCAACAGTTGTTTGCACTTTTGTGGTCAATTTGCTTTTGTATAACTCTGAATTTTTCTGCTTTCTGCTTTTTGTTTTTTGTTTTTAACTCTTTCTCGCTTTCACCACATAACTGTGCATCTCTTTCACTTTTTCGTTTAGTTAACTACTTTTGCTTGGTTATTTAATGTACTGCCACCGAATATGTTGCCATATCTGTATGTGTGTGCGTGTGTGTGTGTGTGTGCGTCTGCTCATTTGCGTATCTGTTTGTTCTTTAGATTTTTTGCTGACGCTTGGTTATTGCCACTCACAAAGCTGAAAGGGAAATTGTAAAACACGAAAACGTTTAATTTGGGACATGTTTGCACAACTTTAATTGATATCCTTTTTTGTGGCAGCAAAAATTTGTACATTTATTTTTACTAAAACACGCAATGTTTTCAATATTTAATGAATATCAAAGAATAAATCTTATTTATATATTTTTTGCACTAACAAAAACAAATTAATAGATATACTATTAAAATTAGTATTACAAATTTAAAATTTTTGGTACCAACATCATCATTATCATCATAATCATTATCATCAACACTTAATTGAAATTAATACAACAACAAATTTATAGAAATACTATTAAAATTTTAGAATTCCTGGTACCAACATCATCATTATCATCATAATCATCATCATCGACCCTTAATTGAAATTAATACAAATATTGTTTTAAATGGCGTTTTGACAGAGTCACTTTGGACTTGTTATTCTACAAAGTGACCAACACGTACATACATATACACATACACATACACATACCTAACGTTGATAGCCAAATTACATCCGGCATGCCAATCGACTTGGCAAATGTTTGGAAAAGACCGAAACTGATGACTGCCAAATGTACAAGATTGCGCTGGTTAGCTTTTGTGCACTAAACGACTACCATAGGTTACAAAAGGGTTGGCTAAAGGCTGGTGAGCGTTGCGGTTGCAGGTGCGATAAGACATTTTGCACAGAAGGCACGCGCAATGCAAAGTCATAGTCAAACAGTCGGAAAGAGAATTCAAAATACAAATTTTCATTTACACAAAGCATAGCAACAATTCTAAGCCAACTCAACTACAACAGCGCTGACGAAAAGACAGACAGACGGGCAGACAGACAGACAGACGGGCAGGCAGACAAAGAAGCTATGATGGCATGAGAGTTTTGCGGCAAAGCGTCAAAAACAAAACAAAACGAAGCAATACAAAAATATCTGCCAAAAAAAAAAAAGGAAATAACACAAAAATGTAAAAGGTTTAAATAAGCATTTTCCTACTTTGTTGTTTAACAATGTGTTCGTGTCTGTGTGTGTGTGTGTGTGTGAGTGTGTGCACCTTGGTAAGCCAAGTGTTGGCTTATTGAAATATGAACTTGTTAGATTTTTGGCAACGAACGGAAATGACAAAATTTCAGCACGGCAACACAAGTGTGATCTATGAATATTCATGAAAAAAGAAAAAAAACATAACAGACAATTGTTTTACAAATATAATTTTCTCATACATTTTCTTAAAATATTACAATGAAAAACGTTAGTTTGTACAGCTTTATAAGTGAATTAAAGTTCATACAATTTGCATGACTTTGCATAAACGCAACATATTTTTGTATAATATTAATTAATCGCTGCTGCATTCTGTTTGTGTAAAAGGAAGAAAGAAAAATGAAGGTATTTAATGAATATCACAAATACTTTGCATCGTTTGGTTTCATGTGACTCACTCAGGTCCGCATCCCAGCCCACCTCGAGACCCATGCGTTTGTTTTGCTCCTTGAGCCAAATGAAGAGCGGCGCAAAGTACTCCATAACGCCGCCACCGCTCAGCTTACGCTCGCCCGTGGTTATTTCCATAATGTCGCGCCAATGCTTTGATGAGCCAAGTTGCATCATGTTTCTGTAACAACAAAAAAAAAGTCAAAAGAAAGAAAATTATTGAAATTTTACTTTGCTTTGCGGAATGTGTGGATTTTTTTTATTTGCTATTTGGTTTTATGCGTTACATACTTCAGCATATCGCCGGCCTCAAGGCTGCCATAGAAGTCGCAGTTGTGCAGCGGATATTCGGGATCGCCGGGCTTATATTGGCCGCTGATGAGGCAAAATGAACGATAGAACTGAAAGCCAAGCACTTCCGATATGAATTTCCTGTAGGGCGACAACAACAACAGCAATTTAATTGTAGCTTCATGCATAGTCATAACATACGCTTTTGCATAACTTGTTACTGTTACCCCTTTTTTTTTTTGCGCTTACTTACACCGTATTCGATTTTTCGGGCTGCAGGCCACGGTAGAACCTAAAATCGGGATCAAATTGATTTTTATTGCGTTGCTCGGGCGGCTCGACGCCCGCGTATTTGTACTGCAGGCGCCAGTAGGCGCAGTTGTAGTCGGTGCCATCGATGCGGCCGTCCATGACGTCCACAAGGAATTTATCGTTTATGAAATATTGCGGTATGGCGAGCAAAGTATGTATGCCCTTGAGTGTTGTACAAAAGTGTACCAAAATGAGAAAGAAAGAAAGAGAGCAAAAAAACAAAAAAAAAAAATATTACCAAAAATGAAAATAAATGTTGCATACTTTTGCGCAACGTTGACGTACCATGCGAAATAGCCTGTTCAGTGATTGTTCCTCACTCAGGCTCACATTTGACAGCACATGCAAACGATACAGATGCCGTGGCGTGCCCGACGAAATGATAGCTGCTTCACCCATGGCCGCACTGAAGCCCGGACATGGTTCGCGGTCCAAGCCGAAGGGTAATTCCTTTTTGTACAAATTATACTGCAGCTCAGCCATGTGACCGTGCATTTGCATTAGCTTTTTGTAGTCAAGCTTGGGACAATAACGTAGCGCAACTTCCGGTGGGAAATAGTAAACTTCCGATTTGCAGTCGTTGCCGATTTCCTCGTCATTCATACGACGCGCGTACTTTTCGTAGAAACTTCTGTAATGTGGAAAACATTTCACGATTAATGTCAACTTTCACTTTTGTTTGTGTCTTTTGTGTTTGCTTAACGTGTTGCTTACTCGGACATGTTCTTTAAGCCAAGCGATTCAAAGAATTCTGCGGCCTTTCTATTGATCTTTACCGCCGTCACGAGCACCTCCTCTAAGCGTTGATGCACCGATGGCAATTCAGCCTTTGGATAGGGTGTGCGAAATGTATGATGCGGAAACCATGCTTGCGCAAGCATTTGATCATATACGGACGCTGGTATTGCGCCATCACTTTCAGTTAAATCACTGCCGTAAGTTGCTCTCGCCGAGAAGCGCAGATATGCGTGCATTTCACGATAAAGTGGCATTATCTCCCAAATGACATCCTCAAGCTCACGTTGAAAGTTTTCCGTATCATAATACAGATACCAAGTGCGTGATGGCGTCACGTGTCCTGCAGTCGAGCAAACAATATTATCATTGTAGTTCATTTTTATTACTACACAGTGAAAAAGTAGCCGGTCTGCGAACAGCGAACTTGAATCAACAACACACAAAATTAATTTGTAATTTGTCTAAATGCTCTCGAAATAAGTTAGATTTGTGCTTAATATCAAAATCAACATCAATATTTTTTTTTAATATTAACAAAAATTATGTGCTGAACCATTGAACTTGAACAACAAAGTGGTCTATGTATAACTTATTTTGGTTAATATTAAAGTCTTGTCGGTTCTTGATTCAAGTACAATGTAAACGTTTTTTCAAAAACAAAATGTTCTCGGATTAAGTACTTAAAAACACGTGTTTAAATTGAGAATATTTTACTTCATTTAACAACATTCGTGCTTGACGGACTTTTCAAAACGGTTAGTGTTGATTTAAATGCAATGTTTTTTTTCTCTGTGTATTTCTACTGTATAACATTATGTTATTGATGTATTCAATAGTAAAGCATGGCCTCATATATTCTATAGCTAAGCATGCCAACAATAGACACAAAGAATTATGGTCGCACAAGTTGTTATCCTTGTCTGTATTAAGCTGCTAATATATAATTAAGTAGTTCATGGTTTGTGGCATCGGTAAATGGCAGACATCTTAGTACCTTTACATAATACATAATCGCGGGCAGACACACACACACGCACACACAGACACAGACACACGCACACTTACCATTGTATGATGCCGCCATTCTGAGCAATCGCACATAATCGATGAACGTCGACCGTGCTCTGTCCTTATCATTGATTACATGACGCCACTTAAACCAATAATATTTCAACTCTTCACGCCGTTTTGTCAGTATCGAATGTTTAAGTATATGCGGCAGCCATGCCACCGATTGTGTGCATTCTTCTGCATGCCGTACATGGCAAACCGTTGGCACTGTGATGAACGTTTGCATTGTGCGCAGCAATTCCTTGGCCTGAGCGTAGTCTGAGTTATCCAAGCCGAAGAGTTGCAACTTCGAGAAACGTTGTACACGTCGTCGCAACAATGGTTCCTTGATTGCCTCGGCGGGTATAACACTGAGATTTGCCGCCAGCGTATACAGCAGACTGTGATAGTCTTTTTCGATATCTTGCTTGGCAGTAGTCGGATGATTAATGACACCGTAACTGCGTCCTTTCGTCGTAAGCGATAGAAATATATCGCGTTTGCGGCTATAAATGCTTTGCATGCGTTGCTCGGCTACATCGAAAAACTCCTTCGCATGTCGCTCGTAGATTTCATTGTGCGGATTCTCAGTCGCAGGCGTTTGGGCATTGGTTTTGGCAAGCGTTTCCGGCGCTGTTTGTAGCACGCCGAGCATTGACAGTAATAGCAGAAGCGTTAACGGCACTTTTAATGACAACATGTTTGAACTGCAAATTTGTCAAGAAGATGATAAATGTATAACTTCTTCTGGCTTTTCTGTATCTTATTCCTCAAGAGTTGCGCATAAAGTGACAATAGCCAAAAGAATTTTTGACCAACAGCAAAAGATAGTTTCATTGAAGGGTTACCTTCCTGGCACTCGAACAAATAGGCGTAAAAATGATATTCCTGTTCTTAATGTTTTTATTTAATTTGTGTAGTTGTACATTTCAAGACAGTTATTTTATAGATCAAAATTAACAAAAAAAGGATAAAAAAATTTTTCAAAAAATTTTTTTAAAAGAAAACGATTTTTTTTTCGAAATTTTTAAGGTTAAAAAATTTATAATTTTCGAACGGACCTCAATAAAATATTTATTTGAGATTATATGTGTTATTACCCAGTTTAAATTTAAACAACATCGGTCAAGTAGTTCTTGAGTTATTCTGTAGAACAGTTTGAAAAAGCTGATATAGAGAAAAATGAAAAGAGGAATCAATACGCTGCATGGAACTTTCTGCCTGTCAAACTTATAGTTCCAATAACTTCCGAAAAACTCCGAATTTCGCAAATGGTAAAATGTTCCTAAAAGCCTTTAAAAATTTATTTTGGTAAAAAAAAACGATTTTTTTTACATCTCTTAAAGATTATAAGTACTCAACATTTAGATTTCTTTACATTTTTTATTCCCGCGTTAAGAGAAAATTCTTTAAGTTCTCTGGCGCTTACTCTTTCAAAGGTTTAACAAAAACTCGAATTGAATCAAATATATATCATGGATTATACAGGATTCTCTGTCTTCAAGCACTCACGGACTGCGTATATATTTGATATATATTTTTCATGCTTTAGTTGCGCGTGCTCAGAACAGTTCAGAAGTCAACAAATTTGTACGACTAATTAAATTGTTGATAAGCAGCCGACAAGCGACGCGCGTTGTAATTACATAAAATTTATGACGACGCAGCGGCCATGTGTCCATTAGGGTGGACCAATCATAAACAAATCTTCAGCTTTGATGTATAATTAAGAATAATTTAATTTCGGCCCAAGTCTCGTAATAAACAAATTTTTGAATGTATTAAAACAAATATTAACTTACTTAAATTAACACTTAAATTCTTCGAGTGAAAGCATTGAATACTTTATTATATTTTTGTTTCAATTTTGTTTTTGTTTCAGGCCTGCGATAAACAAGTTGTAAACATGAAATTTACTATCGCAATCAATAAAACAAACAAGAATCGTTGTATTTTTTGTTCTTGTTTTTTAATTGTATTTTAATTATTCTTTTTGTTGACAAAGGAAGTCTTATCACAACTTGAGTATTTCATTTGGTTTAATGCTGATGTTTTTGCAAAAATAAAACACAATAATATATAATATTTATTTAAGCACGATGTGCACGACGTGAAATCGCGCTTGGAACTGAGCTCGATTTGTTTTATATGAATTTGTTATGCCATAAGCAGTAATTCACAGCTTATCAGTTTTGCATATATGTAAGAAAATTTACGAACTAGAAAAACAAAACGTACTTGCAAAGAGAATTTGTTGAAAATTATATTTCAAAATAATCATTTGACTTTTTGGCTTCATGCCTAAAATTGCCTTTATTTTGAGCTACGTTCGACATACTCAACACGTAAGAATATAAACGACTTGACAATATGCTAATATAATTCACAATGACAATATAAGTAAGCAGTAAATGTGTGTGTGTGTGTCTGTGTGTGTGAGTTAGCTCGATTAGGACAAAATAATCATAAAACGTGCCAATTTTTGTAAACACGTCGCAGCAATTCAGGATGCTAGTATGTCGTCTGGGTGGCATTGTTGGTTGCAGCAGCTTGACTGCTGTTCACTTTGCACTCTGCAGGCAGCATCAAAGTAACAACAAAGGGCAGACAGCACGAGAGAGAGAATGAGAGAGAAAGAAGAAGAAGAGTGAGAATTTTGTATAAAAGATTGCATTTAGTAACTTGAAGCACTTACTGTCTGTAGTCGACCAGCCGACATGCTGGTCTTCATTTATATTGTTGTCGCTCAGCCACTCAAGCAACGAGTTGAAGTATTCGATAAATGCAGTACCCGAAAGGCTTGTCAGTTTATTTTGAGTCAAAGGTTTTATTATATCACGCCAAGGCTTCGACGAACCGGCTGACATTATTTCACTTTTAGTTAATGAAAAAAAAAAAATAGTGAAATTAGTAAAGTTTACAATTGTTGGAAATGCATTAAGTTTACTCACTTGAAAAGTGTGCCGGCACCTTTATACCGCGAGAAATCACAATTGTCGAGCGTCTTGTAAGCATTGCCACGTTCGAATTCGCCGATATGAAGACAAATGGCGCGGTATATCTGATAACCCATCATTTCGCCAACAATTTTTCTAAAGAAAATACAAAAAAATAAAATAAGTAAATATGACATTAATTAATCTTAGATATTTTGCGCTTACTTAGTGCTTCTGTATTGATCGACAATGCCCTCATAGAATTTATAAGGCATGTCATATGTATCAGCGTTGGTCTGCACTGGCGCCTCCACACCCATGTAGCGTTCCATGAGGTTCCAATAGTGGCAATTGTATTCGGCGGGCGCAATTTTACCATCGATCATATCAACCCACAACCTTTCGTGCACAAAATATGTTGGCAGCGTCAGGAGCGTGTGCACAGCCAGTCTATAGAGCCGATTCAAGTTAAGTAAATCATCGTATTCGTAGTCCTTCAATAGGCCCAAACGTTTCTGTAGGTATTTGGGCGTCGAGGCAGACAGTATGACAGCTTCGCCCAATGCATTACCAAAGCCTGGGCAGGCCTCTTCGTTCAGGCCCACGGGCAGATGATTTTTGGCTAAGGCATATTGTATGTGCGCCATGTCGCCGTGACTTTGCAGCAGTTTCTTGTAGTAAACCTTTGGACAATAGTTCAGCTCGATTTCGCCAAAGTCGAAAATACGTGACTTACAATCGGGACCGCCGCTGCCGGGCTCTATTGGTATAAAGTGCTCTTGGGCAAATTCACTGAAATAAAAATATCATGTAATCTTAAATGGAAATAATGTTTTGCCTTAAAACTTACGCTGTGACATTCTGACAGCCGATCGAGCCAAAGAACCGTTGACTGATGTTTACCAACTGATATGGCGTATAGCCAACGTCATCCATTTCGGCTTGCAAATTCGGTAGTCTACGACTGGGAAACGGATTGGAAAGCACGGAATCCTTCTTCCATGCTTGATAGGTGACTTGTTCGAACAGATGGTGCGGTATGAGACCCGACGGTGGCACAACACTTTCACCGTACTTGCGACGCAACACTTGCCGCATATGTGCATGCAACTCGCGATACATCGGTCCGATTGTCTCCATAAGTTGTTCAAGATCATTAATGAAATTGGGATCTTCGTATTGGTCATACCAAATACCCGAAGCGTTCATTTGCGGTGTGCTTAGTTGCTTGTAGTAGTCAATGTAGTGGTGGAGCGCCGCCTTGATTTCAAGTGGCAGACCGTTACGCCAGGCCTGCCAGTAGTATTTGATCTCATCGCGATCATCGCTATTCGTGAACACGGACTTAATTTGCGACACAAAGGCCCAATTGCATTTAGTCTCATTTCCTCTGGGGCATACCCATTTCTTACGTGACATTGATTTGAGCGTATGCGTGGCTTTTTTGAACTTCGCGTCCATCGGTGGATATTTCGCGCCGCGTATCAAAACTTGAAATTGGCGTTTTAGTGTGGGATTTTGAAAACTTTGCCAGTTGTATTTTTGCATCGTTGCGTAGAACGGTTGTAATTTAGCACGCAATAATATTTCGGGGCTAAAAGTGTCATCGCCGAACTTGCGATAAGTGTTCGCATGTTGCCAATAGACCTCCTCAATTTGCTTAAGCAATTCACTGGCATCGCTTTCGGTAAAACTCTCGGAGCGCGCCAGTCCAACGACAAGTCCAAGCTAATGTGTTTCAGTGGGGGGCAAAGTTATGTCACAAAATTATAAAAATATGATTTACAAATATTTATTTACCAGAAAATAAATTTGTATTGTTTTCAAATTCATGTTGAAACATGAACTTCATCCGCGCCGTGCTAAACATGAACTAAATATCAAATATGCTACAAACGAAATTAATCAAGCTTAGTTGTGTCAATTGTCACAAGTATTTTTTGTTTGTTTTTTTTTTATGTTCTTCTTTTGTTTCATATTTGCTGATAACCTTTTTCTTTTTTGTTCGAATTTGGTTGATAATGATGTCTAAAAAACAAAGATATGCTATTTACATTATCAAAATTAGAGTCAAACACAAATACTTTATTTACTGCAAACTTGTTATAAGTATAATAATATAAATATAAATAAACAAAAAATAAAATCTAATTTTGAAGGTCAAAGAAATTCTTGCATTTTATTTTTCTTTTATTTAAAAAAAGTATAGTTTTTTAATTTAATATTTCAATATAAAATTATTGCTTATCGTGGTAAAGTGTAAGCTTTGATATCAGTTTAGCTCAGCGGTTTTATGCAAACACATTGTAAAAATGCGCAAGTTTTAGATTGTCCTTGAATATGAGCATGCATCAGCATGTATGTAATTGTATGCTGATGCAATTATTAAGATTGCCAAGTAAGTATCTTATTAGAAGTTGTTGACATACTCTAAGCTTGATTATTCAACAGTTTGCTACAAACTTAATGTCGTTAAGTGACAAACGGTACACACACACACATACATACATACACATGTATGTGTCAAATCAAACTTGTGTGCGATAAGTTGGCAGGCAAAGTGACAGATATCAACGCAGCATGCTCAAATATGATGTTTATTGACATTTTGTTGTTGTTGTTGTCGTTTTCTGCTTCCTGGTTTATTATTGCAGTTACATCGCCGTTGCTTTCACTTTTTCATGCATGCTGTGTCTGTTTGCGTGTGTGTGTGTGTGTGTTTCGTCCAGTCGTACAATTTAACTGTGACTGCAAACCCATTTTCAGAGTCGTTAACCATTGGCCCACATTCGTATTCGCATGACGAACCAACAACAACAGCAACAGCAACAACAACAACGAAAACACGTGCATGTAACAACAAATAATTGCCAACCGCGCACAACCACACACAAGCACAGCCGACAAACGACTGTGCAGCGAATATATTTTGGCTCAAGTTCTGCCTAGCATTTAAGCACACATACGGCTATGTGTTGTTGACAACGATGGCAACACTGTTCGGCTCTCTCAACTCAAGAAGCGCCTTGCGTTTCGTGCTGTCCTTAGTCCTTTGCATGTGCAGAAGTAAAAAATACGGGGAAACTTTCGTTTCGATGCTTAAATGTGCTTGCAGTAAAGCTGTTAACCGTTTTATGTAAAAAAACTGTTATTTCAACGCTAGAAAGGCAGTTTTAAAAACTGCGACAATGTATGTACTTTTCTGTTACTTTTGTTATTTTATTGCAAGTATTGAAAAAGTTTTTTAGTTCAAATGTTAAAGAATTTTTAACTCGTTTAATTAGAATATTAAATCATGCGTATTATTAGCACAAGTAGTAAGTTGATATTTGAAAATAAATAATTAAATCAAAACAATTATTTTTTGCATGACAAAAACAATACCATAACAATTCTATTTCATGTATTGGTATTGTAGTTTTTTGTTAATAAGCCAACGCTGTTTTATGCTCAAGTGAACCTTCGCTGCGTTGCGCGCCTTGCTACACAATTGCAATGTGGGTTAGGTTAAGGTTCGTCAGCCGAAATAATATAGAACGAAACAAGCTCTACTTTTTGGCACATCCAGTGTAGTGTCTCGTGGTCTGCTCTAATGACACACAAACCCATTGTTTACAATTATGCTCGTGCACGTTACTTTTGACATTTTGGCCGAAAACATTAGCCTGCTTGAGAAATCCTTGCATGCGCACTTCTCGAACAGGATAAACATTTTTATTGTTGCGTTTTTTGTTTTTTATTTTTTCACCATATTTTGTTGTTTCCTTTCGTGTGCGAGAGCATGCCATAATACTGGGAAAATCGACATTGTGCTAGCACACACTCACAAAAGGGATTACGTCAATCGGAAAAACCGTTCAGTCGCCGACGAACTTTAGAACCGTATAGTCGTGACGATTTAGTGTGCGCTTCAAACAAACGCCTAAGAAAATCAAACAAAACAATCAAATCAAATTCAACAAGAAAAAAATAATAAAAAAAAAAAAAACACTTTCACCCAAAACTAAATGGCATGTGGTATAAAAAGCTGTGGGAAAGGGAAACTGACCTGCCGTTCCCACATAGCAACACTTCCTCATGTCGGCACTTACGCACATACAATGTAACCCACAGCAATAAACTGCAACAACAACAACAACAATAACAACAACAACGACATTAGCGAAAGATTATCTCAGTACATGTGTGAATTTATGAAAAAAAGAGTTGTGCATGTTTGTAATTTCTGAAGAGTTTAAAAAAAAAAAAAAACTAAATATAAAAAAATAGCGTAAAAAAAATAAAATATAATCAAAAGTGCATAAAAAGTAATAAAAGTAATGCGCGGCTGTAAATTTTCAAATGCTAATAAATAATTAAAGTTTTCATTTAAAAATAAATAAATTAATTAATTAATAAATAGCGAAAATAAATAAATTCATCGAGTAAAAAATTATTGAAAAATAGGCAATTATAGTAAAGTGTAAATGATATATAAATATTTAATTAAAATATCTGTAAATTGTTGTGCAAATATACGCTTCGGTTTTGTATTTGTAAGCAAATAAATTAGAAAATAATAATTTGTGCAAATATAAACATATATTCATAATCAAAACGTTTGAATAATCAAATGCACATGAGACATAAAATAAATGAAAAACACGTAAATTTGTACAAACATAAAATATATTCTAATTTTGCAATATTTTAAGCTTTGATTTTTTCTTTCTTTTCATTTGTTTTATTTTTCTCAACAAAAGATGAAATCAAATTACTTTAACTTTGAAAAGGCGCTTTTCGGAATGAATTAAAAAAAAAAAAACAATTGTAAAAAAAAAACATGTTTTGTTAAAACTTTTATGAATTTGCATATGTTTGTGCAAACTTTTCAATTAATTAATTAATCATAAAACCGTTTGGTCAAAGACAAAACTTTTGGGCCACGCATGCCACACTGACAGTTCGGTTTAGTTCGCTTGCGCACATAAACGTTGTCCTGCATAAACGTTTATAAATCTGAACAAAGTTTATTTTATTTATTAATTACCACTAAGAGACGTCAACGTCAGTAACGGGTCATTTCCGCAGAATTAATGAGTTTTTGCGTTAGTTGCTTATCGCTACTCTTAGCCTGTTCGCACATGCGATTATTGACTTGATGCCGAGACTGATGCCATTGCCGCTGCCGTTGCCCATGCTCATGCCGACAACGAAGCGACCAACGTGTCATCGGGCAAAGTGAGCAGTTTGTATGCGCCATGAAAATAGGCTAAACATTAATGTTTTTATTACATTCATGAAATACCTGCTGTAGTAAACACCGACCACATCATTTGCAGTGCACAGCGGACCGTAAATGAGCGAATGAGCCAGCGAGTGAGCGAGTGAGCAAGTGAAAGCTTGTCGGCCTTAGTGAGTTTTGGGTTGTCTTGCTTGGAATTGAGGTTTTTATTTTTTTTGCTGTGTTTCGGTCAACCGTACTTTACTCAAGAACCTTTTGCTGTTTCTACGCTTGGTTTGCGTGTTTGGCGGCGCAAATGAAATCGACGAGTGGCAATGAGTTTGCTGACTTAAGCAAAATAATATAAATTGTTAAATATTTCATTCATTTCAATGTTTAATTTGTTGTTGTCGATTTTGTTGTAGTTGTCCTTGTTGTTGTTGTGGTTGTTGGTATGGGGCGCACACTCATTAATGCTCATTTGCTTATTGAATTAAATTCTTGCGTATTTTGCTTGTTCCATTTAATTATTTGACCTGATTTTGTATTTTAATTGATAATTAATTTTTGTTTTGCTTGTTTAATATTTTAATCATATTGACCTTTGACCTTTGCATTCTCTTGCAAAGCAATAATTTTCAATGATTTGTTGTTATCTTTTTCACCGCAGGATAAATAACAACTATAAATAAATAATTAAATAAGTAAAAAAAAAAACGTACGCTTAAAAAGCAAAAACTAAAAGTATTTAACCATTATTTATACAAATAAATTAAAACAACAAATAAATAAAATAAATTTTTAATAATAATAAAAATTTATTCAGCTTCCTGGTATTAAATCAATCAATCAATCAACTCTTACTTTCAATGTTAACAAAAACTTGCATTATTAATTAAAAATCAATTGATAAAACCACAAAAATAAATAATAAAAAAGAACATATATAAAAAATATTTAAAATTATTGTAGTATTGAAGCAATAAATATCAAATATTAAATAAACAAATAAAAACAATACGAAAAATGCATAAATTGTAATTAAAAACTTTTTCTATAACAAAATCAAACAATTGCAAATACAATTTTGTTGGATATTTTAAATCAAAAAAAAAAAAAACGCAATACAAACTGAAAAATGGATGCTGATTCGACATACGTAGCCGAAAATAAAGGTAAGTCGAGTCTCTATAATATATAATACTTCGTATACGCAATAATTTAGTGCGTATACGCAATGAAAGCCGTGATAAATTTATTGTTTCAAATTAATGAAATGTAATTTCGCTAAATAAACTGAAATGCTTCAAATCGGTGAAATTCATAAGCATTGAATTTGTTTTCGTTGTTTTTGTTACTTTCACACAATGAAATACAATAGTAACAACAATAACAACCACAACAGCAATAACGGTTAACGATAACAAAACAACAGCAATAATAATAGCGGCAACCGGAATGAGCACCAAAGCACAAGTAAATCAATAATGAACAACACACGGGCATTTGGCATGCGTGTCCTTCATCACAAATAGCTTCAGTAACTGAGAGCAAAATAAAAGTTCAAAGGCAACAAACAACACCAACACAAAATAAAGAAATACGCGCAAAAGGTATAAACAGTTGGTTATGATAGAGTATTCCATGCCCTACAACGTGAATGAAGACACTTTCTAGTACATTACTGAAAGTATATAGATATAAATAGTAAAAAAAACTAAAGCGTATTCAATTGTTGTGACTAGCGGCTTCATTTATAAAAAGTATTCTAACTGTTGAACATTAAAAAACAAATAAGAAAAAGGTTAAAAAAATGATTTCTTTCGTCGAGTGAAAGAAAGAAAGAGCAAAGTAAAACAACAACAACAACAACATTAAAAGTCTTATGCCGTCAGACTAGGCTAATGTTTTTATATTTTTTTTCTGTGTTGTATGTTTTCTGTTTGCTTTGGCCTTACCACTTTGGACTTGAGCTCGCTTTCATTGATTTTGATTTCTACGCTACTTAAGCACTTTATGCCACTCACATTTCCATTTCCATTTGAATTCTCATTTTCATTTTGCGAGCCTTTATGACACAATGGCATGTCAGCCTTTCAAAATGAGCCAAAGTCTGCCATCGATCTAGGCAAAGTCCCTAACCGAGACATGATTCCATTGACAAACACACACACACACACAAATACGCAACACTTATAGTGTGCGTTTGTTGTTTATTCTCATTGTAGGCATTAAGTTTCCTTTTAGTGTTGTGGTTGTCATATGTTTGAACAAAAATCAATTGCTGGCAGAATTTGGCAGACAGCACAATAATGAAAACAAAAACAACTAAGCGACTCAAATGCTGTGCAATTGAATCAGTTTAATGCCATATGCATAACCTTCAAATTTTAGTTACCTTTAATGCGACTTCACAATGCAAGACAACGTATACACTTGTTTGTCTATGTATTTGGCCAGATGTTGCTTTTATGTTTGCATACATGTGCTTTGATAGCCGGCTTGGCTTGTTTGTATGTATGCCACTTCGGCATGCCGTTTATACGTATGTGAAGAACCATGAACATATTTACATTGTCAACTAGCGGCATACAACGATGTTGCTACGATGAGTATTTGCCTACGATGATGGTGAGAAATTAATCAATGACGCTCATGTCAGGCACATGTGTCTGTGCATATACTAGTAAGTCTATGATATATATGTACTCATATATACATATACATAGACATGAGTAAAAATGAAATCAATAATGCAAAACACTGGAAACATATATTTTGCATTTCACATAACAGACGATGATAAATTGTGCATTTAATTGACATTGTCAAGGCTTCCTACAACACGTCACATGCAAAGAAAACGACATCGCTCAGTACGCACTGAGTTGCTGTTGTTTTTTTTTACAACAAAAGTAATGAAGAAAATTAAATGTAGAATGAAAAAAAAAAACCAATTGTCTTAAAATGTCAATCAAATGGCAGTAAAACGCACAACTTTGTCATTGCTATTTATCTAATAAAGTGATGAATTCTCATGAATATATAAATTTGCCTGACAGTTACATGACAAAGCAAACAAAATTGTTCAAAATGAAGTGTTTTCTGTTGACTTTATAAACGCAGAGTGCAAATTCTTGAGCTTATTATTGCTGTTTGCACACATTTCAAAGACAGCAGACAGGCGAATTGTTGGGAAGACAACTTACTTTGCTTTAATCAGACGCAACAAGCAAACTTTTGATATTATTTGACCAATATTAATCACTTGACACTTGGCTATCATGAGTGGCTTAACCTTGGACCGTACGCCGCAGTTTTGTCAACACGCCTACGCACACAAGCTCAGCCAAAGCGAAACATATACCCTCACACACACACACACACACACGCATGCATGTGTAAGAACACAGAGGGATATGTTACATAAAAGCCATTGGAGACCCAAAGGCCTTTTCGAGTTCAACACTCAACGCTCGTTCGCTTTCCGCTTCGTGCGCATGTTGTTGTCACAATTTTTGATTTATGTCTTCCATTTCATTAATCAATGCTTGAGAGTCTCTGTTGTTTCTTAATGTTTTACGATTTTTTATTTCTGTATTTTGTTTTTTGTGTCGTGTTTTGGTTGCGTATTAATTAAGAGTAGGCGAAATAAATAGCGCACATAAAGTTAACTTTGACGCTAAAAGTGTAACTTACAATAAGAAAATAACAAAATAAAAAAATATATATTATAAGTGATGTGTTGGTCATTTGTTATAAAAATTATACTTACAAAGTGCGCGAATTAAGTTGGGGTTTGAGGGCTGCGCTAATATTTTTGATTACCGCATTACTCTTAATATTAATAAAGTATAAACGAATATTCATTGTTATTGCCCAGCCGTTCCAGAACTACAAAAATTACAGATCAAGACTACAAATGGGTGTTGCTGTTGCACCCAATTTTTTTGAACTAACAACAGATCTAACTAATGCCAAATTTCAGGTCAATAACTTCATAATAATAATAAAAAGGTTTTAACATTTTAGAAGACTCCACAATGGCAGCCGTCCATACTATGTGTGGACTCTTAATGTTAGTAATAGTATAGTATATTGTTTCATATTTGGGTGTAAAAATAGAATACTTTTCGAATTTTAGCACCCGTTCTTCAAAAAATTATGCGAGCTCTGGATTTTCGTTAATTTTTCTGCTTCTTTTTGCCGAATTGAAAATGAAAAGCGTTCAAAAAGCGCAGTAAAGTTTGGTAGCACAAGTGTTGTAGGACTTGTTCGCATGTATCTGGCACTAATGGACAGATCGGTCGAAGTGTACTAGTTTATATATTTACTTTATATAGTCGGAAATGTCTCCTTCTGTATGTGTTTAAACTTCATCACAAATTTATGCATTGCATGAAGAGTATAAAAAAATAATCCGCACTTTTAGTGAAAAAGAAAAAACAAAAATTGAGAGCGCATTAGTTCATAATAGATGCCATTAATCTGAAACGGCTTCCGAACCTATTTGTTGCCTTCTTTATACACGTTTTTCGCATCCTTTATTCTGCGCCATATTATGAGCATCATTTAGGCGCAAAGTGACTTTTACGGATCGCATGTTTTTTTTCTAAACTTATAGGATAAACCTGAAAAACGGAAGGCAATGACAAGAGTAATACAAGCAAAAAAGGGAAAAAAGAAAAACGAAAGAAGGAGAGAAGAAAATCGTAGTCATTACGCAAGTTGCTGATGTTTTAAGTGTCGTAAAACGTGTAATAAGTTTACATAAGCGAACCGAAGCGGCACGTTTTCGGTGCTTTTACTTTAAGATTTTCATCAACCTTAATAAGCTTTATCTTACTTGAAAGACTTTAATTTTCCGGCATTTAATGGAAATTAGGCGGTATTATCTTGTTCTTTGCATGGGCGTGTGCTGCCGGGTGTCGCTGTGTATGTGTGCATGCCTTGGCATTTGAGCTTTTCTCGTTATTAACTCATTTCAGCTTGTAGATAAATTTTAAACCTTACACAGTAAAAATGCTGTGTAATTTGGCGCAAAATTCATTTATTGTTTTGTTAGCTATGTTGAAGTCATCTTAATCCTAAAATAATTACAAGCTTAAACAGTATAAAACGATTTTAAGAAATTGTGGTTCAAGTTACTTTTTTTTTTCTTTTTATACCCTGTACATACTGTACCAGGGTATATTGTGTTTGTTTGGCCGAAATGTATGTAACGCAGAGAAGGAGGGGAGGGGGACCCTATAAAGTATATATATTCTTGATCAGGACGACAAGACAAATTGATTAAGCCATGTCCGTCCGTCTGTCCGTCCGTCCGTCTGTCCGTCCGTCCGTCCGTCCGTCCGTCCTCACCAATGGTTCTCGGAAACTACAAAAGATAGAGACTTGAAATTTGGAGGATAGACTCGTGATGCTCGGCAGCAGATCAAGTTTGAACGGTTTTGAGCCACGCCCACTCCTTCCCGCCCAACCAGCTACGCCCACTTTTTGAAAAGGCTATAACTTGAACACCAGAAACGCTAGAACAATGAAAGTTGGTATGTCGACTAAGTTGGTAAAGACCTACAAAACTGCATACCCCAATTTTCCCCCCAACCCTTAATTACCCCTCAAAAAGTGTTTTATTGTTAATTACGATATCTTCAAAACCATGAAAGGTACGAACCTCAAATTTTGTGTGTACACTCAGTAAATACATACCCTTAAGACTGCATACCAGAAAATACCCTTCTGAATTTAGGACTTCCCCTCAAAGACCATCAAACTTAAATTTTTCGTAAATTTCACTTTTTTTTTACAAAAATTTGTATATCTCCATAACTATAACAGATACGAACCTAAAACTTTGTATGCAGATTAAGAAAACGTATATCTTTAAAACTGCATACTTAATTTTTCCCCCTTACCCTTTATTACCCCTCAAATAGTGTTTTTATGTCAATGGCTATATCTCCGAAATTAATAAAGGCACTGACCTGAAATTTAGTAAGTAGGCAAAGTATTTATAACTTCATAAGACTGCATACCAGAAAATACCATTTTGTATTTGGACTACCCATTAGAGGTCGGCAAACTTAAATTATGGGTAAATTCCAGTTTATTTTGATTTAAATATGTATATCTCCACAAATATGAAATATACATGTCTGAAATTTTGTATGCAGGTTCAGTTAATATACGTTCTTTTAACTGCATACCGAAAAACACCCCTTTATTTCATGGCTTCACCCCACAGAGATCAACAAACTCGAATTTTTCGAAAATTATTCACTTTTGACTGATTTTTTTGATATTTGGAACACCATTTATATAGATGAGGATATGTGCAGGGTATTATATGGTTGAGTATACTCAACTATACCGCCCTTACTAGTTTTTTTTTGCTTTTCTTTGCCTTTAAAAAGCAGCTTTTTTTGTAAATTATTAAATTAACTGTTTCAAGCAAACTTTTGCTTGTAGATTTAAACAAAGCACAAATAGCTTTGAGTTATTTATTTGAGTGGCGTAAAAAATGAGTTATTCCGGGTTTTAGAAATTCATTTATTTATCTTATAACAGAAAGTGCACAAGTTTAGTCTCTTTAAGCGTTATTGTGAAACCCTCATTAAGGCAACGAAATTAATCATGTCTTTCTGCTGCAGTGCACAAGAGTCTAACACATGAAGCATTTAGAGGCCAAAATACGTATTGATTATGAATTTCGGTTGCACACATATCTGTTACGCCAAATATTAATTAAGTGAAATCAGTATGGCGAAGCATGAAATTGAAAGCGAATTTGAAGTATCATATGCCAAACACATGAGATAATCAAAATGAGAGAACTTGAATTTTACAGTTTAAAAACATTTTTAACTCGAAGTCCACGAACTTGAAATTCGTTATATTTGCCTTAAAGATCAAGCAAAAAAGACTTAATTATGTTTTATTTTATTAACTGATTGAAAGAACATCGCTTTGGCTTAAATTTAAAAGTGAAGATTTTTCATTTAATATTTCAATTAACTTAATATATAAGATAATCATGTTATGAAGTGCTAGAAGCATATGTGATAGCTTATTATGCTAAGAAAAAAAAAGTCTCATATTTATTTTTATTAAATATTTGTTTTCTTCATTTTTTTTTTATTATTTATTTTCAGACGCGCGCACAAACAAAATAACAAGCAACAATAACATTGCATAAGATACTCGAGCTTGAACGTTGATGTGTGCGACTGTGTGTGAGTAGGTGTCTGTGTGTGTGCGTGTGTGAGTAGGTGTGTGCTGTGCTCTGTAGTCAGACAACAATACAGTAAGCAAGAGCAACCAACCAACCAGCCAAGCAGCTAACCACCGCTACTCGGCACGCAGTCACGCAGTCAGGCTGGCTGGCTGGCAGGCACTCAGTCACTGTGTCATTTGGCATGTCCCACCACCACCCAGCCGCCTCAGCTGGGGAATTTCTCAGCCTGGCAATATGCTTCTTAAATTTTGTTTTCTCTTTACCACAGTCCTTTGAGATTGTCAGCATGTCTGTGCGGTAGGCTTTAAACAAAGATATACGTTCGTTTTCATTTGACGTGGTTAGCTTCGCTTGCTGCATATTTTCTTGTATACGAATTCAACGCTCAATCCCAAACGTCACCAGTATGAATACAACATACATATGACATACCTACATGTGCTGAATTGTATAAAGATACAAAAATATCAACGAATATTATAAATGTTTGTATATTTCATTCTTTTCGAAATGTGTTCATTTTTCGCTATCTCGTTTGCTAACTATCGCACTGACTGCCATAAGCATGCGAGCTCAAGCACAAACACAAACACAAACAGAGACGCACACGCAGAAACAGACACACAGATACACAGCCATGTGCAAGATATCGTGTAAACTCATATGAACGACGTATCTATTTGTGCTTTCTTTAGTGTTTTTTGTATATTTTTTGCGATCGTTGCAATGCAATGATTGTCATTTCCGTTTTTCCTACAGTTTCCTCCGTAATTTTCGTTTTTTTTTTTTTGCGCGCGCTCAAGTATTTTTTTTTCATTACAATTTTTTTTTTTCTTTTTTTTTCTTAATAAAATATTTATGCCGCAACAATAATTTTCCTTGAACTCTTAACCTTAAATGTACACACACTCAGACGCGTACACACATGCACGTGTGCATAATGTAGACATGTATGTGTGCCTATATGCACACCGACACACTCACTAACACCAAGGCACGCATTTAGCCACGCATTCTGAATGTACAAATGTGTGAATGTATCGTGTTATTGTGTAGTTGTTGTTGGTATTTTTATATGAATATGTGTTGAGTGAAAATTGTTGTTACAATATAACTGTGTGCGTGTGTGTGTGTATGTGTTAGCCTATTGCACAAAAATTTTGACACAAAGAACAGAAAAAAATGTGTTATCAAAACAATTTAGAATGAAAAATTAAAAAAAAAAGCTAAAATATAAAAATAAAATATAAAAATATTGCCGCAAAAAATAATACAAGGTTTCGTGCACTTTGTGAGCAAATGTTTTTTCCGTGAAAAAAGCAAAGCAAATTTTGAAAACATTATGCAAAATGAAATGAAAAAAAGTTTGCCAATTAGCATTTCACTAGAAATGTATTCTTTGTATGTCAAACGTATTTGCTCATTTGCCGGCAAGTTTTTTTTTTTTTCACTTTGCTTATGGAATTATATATTTCTATCGTTTGTTCATGCTCTTCAACAAAATGCTGCTCAGCTCATGAAATAATCTGTGGTCATTTGGCTTAAGCATAAATTACCATACATTTGCGTTAACAGAAAACAGAAGGCGGCAGAGCGGAGTGAATAATAATTCTTGTTAACAGCAACGAATTGACATAAAGCAAATATAGACAACAGAGATGAAACAACCTTAACGGCAACAAAATCAGCATCAGCGTCAACATTGACATCGACAACGACATCGACAACGACAACGAGAAGTACAGACACGTTCTGTAATGTTCGAGGAATTATATTGTATCTTTTGAATATTTTGTCTTTATGATTTAAGTGGCATGCCTAAGTCTTATTGATGCTTCATAAAGTGTAATTTTGGTTTCTGTATTGCCAACGAGTTTGCCTTGCACTATGCTGAAGTATATAAAGTCTTAACAAAAATGTTCTCTTATGAATAACAAATTATAATTAAGTAAATCGAGTATGTAAGATCAAGACTACAATAGCCAACCTAACAGATTTTTGCACACTTCTAATACATTGATTAAAATCAAAACCTCACCATCGGCTGGAATATTCTTTATTGGTTTTCTAATTCTTCAATTCCAAAGCTCAAGCCGCTTAAAAATAAAAGGCAATCTTTTTTATATAAGAGCATGGATTATATACCGTAGATTTTCTATGGTCTGGTCAGTAGAAACCTTTAATTTATAAAATGTTAATATAATAATTTCTTGAAATAATTTAATTAATTTTATTTTAAAAAGAACAATTTAAATTAATTATTATTAAATTAAATGAAAGACACTTTTACACGATTTCAAAATGTTGAAGTCCACAACACGTTCATGTTCTCGCTGTGAAGTCCATCGGTATGATACGCTTACTAAACAGCAACAATTGTCTTCCGGTCTTAATTTTTTTAAGCAAATAAATGTAACAAAGTTTCTGTAAAATACTTCAAGAATGTTTAATGTCAGACATGTTGAGCAAAAGACAATGCGGCTCACGATAGATACATATATGTTTAAACAAGCAAACCGCGATGTCCTGCGTTTGTGGCATGTTGGTTTTGCAGTTGGCCAAGTATTCAAACAATCAACACACACGCACACACACAGACACACTCAACAAACACATGCAAACAAACACACTGTTAAACTCAACATCAAACATAACGTGTGTAAAACTGTTTTATGTTAGTTTGGCGTATGTGTGAATGTTTATAGACGTCATTTTACTCCTGGGAACCATTTACCCTTTGTACTTGCATAATATTTATGTCACAGCATGAGTATGTACTTATATGTATGTGAGTGTGTTTGTGTGTGTGTGTGTGTGTGTTTGTGTGTCGTTTATGTTGTGCTAGCGTGTTTGATGTGTGACCGCAGGTGCTTGCTTATGTAGGTGTAGCTAATACTGTGCCTGTGAGTCCTGCATACACACAGATACATACATACATACACACATATACAAAGAAACTTATTTTATAGTTTTTCTGTTGTCACATACTGTTTATAAATGCAAATGCCATTTAAAAGGTGTTGAAGCATCTTTGTCAACTCAATTTACATAATCACACTACCGCACTTAGACTAAAAGCACACAAACATACACCCATACATATAACAATGTATGCGTGTATATTTTTGAATTTTATGGTTTCTTCTTTTTATATTAAGCACTTTAGTACAATGAAATGTGCGCATTTGTTATTATTAGCCAAGTCTGCGTTTTATGTGCACATCGTTTTCGTCAAATTTTGACATAAAAATGTAGCAAAAACAAGAACAAACAAAATGCCATAAAACATGTACACATACATATAAATATAATTACGCACATTTCAATTATAATACAAAAAGCGTGCATAAAAAAAAAAACAAGAAATGAATTACATAAGATAACGCAGAAGAATGTAATGAGAGTAAGTAGCGAACTACATAATTTGTCGAGTGAAATTGCAAGAAGAAAATTGCAAGGAAATACAAAAGATGCTTTGGGCCATGTTGTACAATGAATGCGGCGCGAAAAAAGACAAAAACCGACCAAATGACTGAAAGGCAGAACAGTCATAGAAACGCAAAACGTTAAAAAAAAAACCGAAAAAAAACAAATGAAAAAAATTAATGCTACGCGACTTAGAATAATGACAATGGGTAATGAGATTTTGTTTGTGTGCCATTACTTCTGTAACTGAGCATTTGTTCAAAGCAGAAAACATCAACCAGCAGGGGAAAAAAAAACAAAAAACAATAAAAAACAGAATACAAAAAGAAAATTAATTTTCGAAATATCAAATGACAGCAAAAACAAGCGCACCATAATGACAAAAGGAAAAGTTCTTTTAGCGTTTTTGACGATGGCAACTTATTACAATAATCATCTATCGTTGTGTATAATCTTCTTGTATAATGGTTGTGGTCTTTTGTAACAATTGCATTTGATTATGATTTAAATACTTCAAGTATTGAAGCTTGACAGGTGTAAGAAACAGCAGGAAATTCTCAGTCAATCAACTTCTTTCTACTGCCCGTAGGCAAATTTACTCGGATAATAGTTGAGCGTCAATCGAAACAGTGCTGGCAGAAGAGCTTTTTGCGCCTTCCGTGGAAATTTCTTTTAATTAATAAATAATAATAAACTCTTTTTCATAAAAAAAAAAAAATAATTACATGAAATACTCCTTTTTATATTTTGCCACCTCCAGAGAGCCAGAGGGCTTCTTCGTAATATAATTGCAAAGTGAGCGATTCCTCAGGCCCCGAGATTTCTGTGTAGTAAAAGTAAATCTTTTGGTCGAATTTCTTTTCAAAAACTGTGTGTTTTCTCAATACTAATGAGAGCAATAAACTACGGCATAAAGAGAAATATTTATGTTGTTAGTTAAACTTGATAGGAAAAAAGTCGTTTCGATATGAATGGAGCCCTGTTCGAAGGCACACGGAGGCCGCTACTGAAAATAAGTTATATATGTGCATATATGTAAGTGAAAAAAATTGGAAAACTTTTGTGCTAAGGAGAAAGCAAAGAAGAAAGTGTAAATTTGAAAAGTACTTAAAAAAATGAAAGTTCTAAGTTTTAAAAGAATATTTGTTGCTCGATATCCTCTTCCGTTTTTGTTCGCTAATCGACTTGTAAAAAGCATGAATGACGTAAATGTTATCGCCAATGTCAGTCAGCTAGACAGTCGGTGTATACAACTTTATGCGAGAAGCATTGTGTCGTCTATTCGCTTTCTTAGCGGAAATGCAAAAGTATAAAATGAAGAGAAAAGCACAAATTGCCGACGGTGGATTTGCTTGCTTTCCCAGCTGTCACACACAATTTTCTGTTCAGATTGGAAATTAGACTTTCGACTTGACATAAGTCCAAGGATTGAGGCGATTAAGGCAGGCGAATATTTGCTTTCGTTCTATTCAAATATTTTTGCTTTTCTTCTGCTTTTTTGCTTATGTTCATTGCGACACTTGTGAACAATGCGAAAATGATTGTTTGCAGCAGAATTGAAATTGAGAAATTTCATGTCATTTTCAGCTAACAAACAATAAGTGAAAAGCACATGAAGACATCAGTAGAAATGTGCAAATTTTGTTGTTGTTTCTAGTAAGTTATTAAGATTGAAATATAATGTTGCTTTTGCACAGTTACAATTCATAAAAGTTTTGTTTCGATAATAAATACGTTGCATGTCACTACGCTTGCTAAATAAATTCGTAAGTGACATGCCACAGTTGAAATAAAGTGAAATATGCAGGAAAGGCAAAAAAAAAAAAAAATTAAATAAAAATAACAAAAATACATAAATATAAACCGCCACACCCAATGGCGCACCACAATGGGTTTATAAAAAAAAAAAAAAATGAAAATAAATTCTTTTTTTTTTTTTTTTATAAGCTACCACAAAATGACTTTTTGCTTGCCACACGAAAAGCCGCAAAAACAAAATAACTAAAAACCTCAACTAGAAGCAACAGAAGGCGCCACAACATTGCGCAACTGTGTGGCCAAATGACCAAACTAAAAGCAAACCAAGCCATGTCAACAGTACACGAACACGCACGCACATGCACAGCGTTCAAAGCAGAGCTATGAATGTAGTATGAAGCTATGCTGGACTGAGCCGTACGAAACGAAATGAAACGGAACTGAACTGAACCAAACCGAACTGTACTGCGCTGCCAATGTGGACCATTGTACTCATTGTGTGTGTTTGTGTGGCAGTGTGTGCACACTCGTCATATACTTTTATATGCGCCGTCAGCCAAAAGTGGTCTCAATACAACAACGCGCCAGCAATGCTTATGAATTTAATATTTCTTAAGCGTACTTTTTCCACTGAGTGGATTATTTAGTAATGCCTTTTATTTAAATAAAAAAATAAAATAAATAAACAACAACAAATAAACAGCGTGACCAAAAAAATGTTGATTTACAGTTGACTTAAAAAAGGACAAAAAATAAATGCAAATCATGCCATGTCCGATTTGTGAAAATGTTTTGGGCAGGTGTATAAATAAATAAATATATATATATGTATAAGTATATATATGCAGATACTGATTGTTGTGGCCAAAACCGGCAATTTTTGTATTTTCTAAAAGTTGTTTTTTATTTATTTTTTTTCATAAAATTAACATTAAAATATTTTATATAACTTAAACTAATAACTGAACATTTTGTCTTTATTCTTGTATTTTGCATATTCTTCGCAGGCTCACGCGGCTTATGAGTGTATTGGAAATTTATGTAAATCCACGCTTCAAGGTTACGCACAGCAACGCACACACACTCACACAAGCAAACAAACAAACATAAACTGAACGGCAATGCAAGTCATATCAAAGTAAAGCAAAGCTAAAGCAAAAGCAAGACAAAAACAAAAACGAAAACGAAAACAAAGGACGTACGGCAAGTCAATCAACGCTAACGTTTGGCAGCGCCATCAAAAATTCTATTAAAATGCTGCTGAAATTGTAAGAAGATACATAAATATAATTTGCATACTTTTGGGCGCAACGCAAGCACATGGCGCACAAATTTAATCAAAATGTTAAAAAGACAAAAGCGACAACAACAACAACAACAACAGCAACAACAACAACAACTAAGTCAGCTAAAATACAAACAAATCGAAATCAAACAAAAAGAACAATTTTTTTCTCAAAAACAACAACAACAACTCCAACAACAACGAGAACACTATCGACAACTTGATTATATAACGTAAAAGCATAGAAAAGCAGAAAAAAAAATTTTAGCAACAAATAAATGAACTACAAATAAATGCTAGAAAAATTCCGAGAAGTTTTCTTAAAGAAACTTTGTTGGTAAAAAAAATAAAATCAGCAAAAGAAAAAAACCCAAAAAACCGAAAAAAAATAAATTGAATTAAAAATAAATCGAAATCGCAAACAAACGAAAAGAAGAGAGAAGACAACAAAAGAAGCAAACTACGAAGGCAATGCAGTCGAATACGTGCAAATGAGATGTTTGTGTGTGTGGTTGTCATTGAGCTTGGCCCTACATAGGCGTGGCCGTGTACATAACAACAACAAGTTGAACACAACAACTAAAATCAGCAGAGTTCTGCAAAAACATCAAATATTGAGACAAACAAGATAAACCGCAAAGAAAATCCATCAAAATGAGTGATGAACAAACAACGCCCAATGATGAAAAAGGTAAGTGTAAAGCAAAAAGCACATTTATATTCAATATAAGTAACATGGCATCGAAATGAAAGAAATCTCGAATTTTCCAATCGTAGCATAAATTTCGTAGAATTTTTATATACTTATATTTTTATATTTTTTTTTTTATCTATTGTAAAAATATTATAAATACTTCTCATACTGATAAATCGACCGAGACGTACAAGCAATTCGAGCTTACCAAGAAAAAGTAATCAAAAATAAAAAATATAAGATGAAAAACAAACTTTGACCACAGTACATCTTCATAATGGCACAAGTTGTAATGTGCGTTGTGTTGTGACGACTTGTTAGCAAGAAAATGTTATGGCAAAAGTTTTTGTTTGACGTTGCAAACGAACAAAACCGGAACGTTTTGTGCACACAAACCACACATAATATCCGTTTCTGTTGCAATCAAGCACACAAAGAAAAACACATAAATTCATCTTCACAAATACAGTATGAACTCACAAATGTCGATTACCGCAAAAGCTCATTTCCCGATTAAGCTAGCACACATGCTCTTAAAAAGTCAATTAAGAGTGTTCTTTTACGAGGCAATTTTCAGATCTTCTTGAAAATATACGAAAAATTTGATTTTGAAGTACGAAAATTAAAATTCGTTATTCAGAAGTGCTTTTGCGCCGACAGAGGGCCATTTTTATGACTGATTGATTAGAGTTTTATAAATAATTAATACAAAATACATTTAAAAAACATCTTGTTTGTTAATTATAAAAAAAACTCAAGAAAAAAACTTTCGTAAAATAAAAAAAATATATATTTATAAAAAAGTTTTAGACAATTTTTTTTTTTATTTTTGTTGATGGTCTTTAGAACAGTTCGGTTAAATATTGCGAGGCCTTACTGTACATATATATAAATACATGTATGTGTGTCAGTGTTGTGTACGTTTAAGTAAAGTTTTCCAATGCAATACAATTATTTTTGCATAAAAAATTGATTGCTCGACATTTTAGTTGCCTACAACACACACATGCATGTTTCGGCATTTATGGGCGGCACACACAAGCAAAAAATAAGTTTGCAATATTTTATTTTACTTTTCAAATGTGATCTTTTGAAAAGAACTAAAAGAAGCGTTTACTAAACCTTTCTTATGGCGTTTGTGACAGTTCAAAGTCACCGTTTGACGTAAAGAAACGAATTTAAGTTATATGTAAGCCGCTTTACTTGAAAGAAACCTTAACAGACTTAAGACAAAGTATTGAGGAAACTTTTAAGGTAATCATTTGATCTTATCAACGAATGCATATGTAGGAAAAAGAGCACCTTAATTTCGACACGACTGAAGTTGCCTTCTTTAATGGTTTAATTTTAAGTCTACAAAAGGGGGCGAAAAAAACCAAAAGAAAAAAATAAATATCAATTCATGCCACAAGAAGGAAAAAAAAAGGAAATGTGCACGTGACTTTGTTGAGTGTTTGCGGCATGAATTTTGGTTGTGCTTTGTCGGCGTTTTGGTAAGGTATGACACGCCAGCTAATAAGTATGCAATATATTTTGCATAGCATGTGCCAGAGATTAAGAGTACACACAAACACACACACACACATACACATGCAGACGAGCTCGAGGCAGCACACGCGAAATGATTTACGTTATGCGCAAAGTAAGTAAAATATTTCTGAGAAATGAAGAAATGAGAAAACGAAAGATCGATTTAGCTCAAGGCAAACGTGTTGAATTCAAAATATATTATGATATAATTTTGATTTCTAAGCTTTTAAATTTTACTATCAACTGAACTCATGCAATGTATTGAAAGATTATATAAAAAAAAACCGAAAGGTTAAACCTCTTTTTATATTATAAGGGAACTTAATTAAAATGCTTTGTCAGCGAAAATCTCGGCATGCACATGTCCTGTGCACAACTCAAAGCAGGAATCCCAATTGAACAATCTTTGTGTTAAATAAAAAAGCAACAAAGCCAACAACAATAATGAACTTTATGATACGCAAACGCGTTACAAATAAATATATGCGAGCTTATTTTAGTTATTCGGCTTTCGTCTTTTATGGTGCAAGTGAAATTGTTTTTCATACTTGCCCATGGCGAACTCAGTGTGCGCACAAGAAAGTAAAGCGAAACGAGAGGAATTACTAAAAACAAAGAACAAGAAAAATAAAAAAAACAACGCAAAAATAAGTCTAGCAGGCAACCCAGAAATGCCAAAGTGTATAAAAAAGTACACCAAAATAAAAACAAAAAAAAAAAAAAATAACAAAAAAAAAACTACGCTTTGCCAAAAGGACCGTAGCAACCCATTTAATCCCTGACACCATTAATGCCAGAAAAGGACCAAAAATTTTACGGAAACATACGTTTTGACAATAACGAATCCATGATGCGCTACACAAGTGTCAAACAAATCAGAATCACTTTTCATTTTCATACTTATGGCTTACCGTTTACTTAATTTCTGCTAATGGAAGTGCCGAGTGAAACAATATTTAAATGAATATTTTAAAACAATACAATTGCCGCTATAAAGTTAATTGTGTGTGAAGAACTTTATGAAAATGAGCTTTGTACAATACTATTTTTGTACAATCACTGACAGAGGTAACTTTCTTCATTACAATGTTGTCTTTCATAACTAAGCGTGTTCTATGCATGCGTGTACTGGTGTGTGTGTGTGTGCATGCGTTGAAGTATGCTTTACTCTAGTTGTTAAGTACGAGTATATATATATATACATATGTATATATATTGCAGTAGCCTCAGGCATTGAAGCAAAGTAGTAACTTGCGTGCGTCGACGTTATAAATACATGTGAGAACGTGTGAGTTGAGGATTATTCGAGCGCGTGCAAGCAAAATAGCGCCACCAACTCAACAAGCTCAGGCGAGTCACTTCTGTCGCAATGAACATTTCGTGGCATACTTTTATGCCATCCTTTTTTTTCATTTCGTTTATATTTTAGCTGCTTTTCACTCTTTTTACTTCTTCTTCTTCTTTATCTTCATTTTCCTTTTTTATCCACATTGTTGGCTAGTAGGTTGCAAATCGAGAAAACTAGTGAGAAAGGCAAGTTTTCAACATGTGCACTGCGGTCACGTACAAAACTTTTGCGCACACTCGACATTTGTAAGCACAAAGACACAGACTCTTTTATTTGGATTGCTTTTCGGTCACTTTTGTTTTATTACTATATAAGGCGTTATTTATTTTCTTAACTGATTTTGTCTACATTCAATTATTTTTGTATTTCAGCTTGTTAGACAGACAGCAATAAACTGTCTCCGAACTAATTCTGTCATTCTGGCACATAAAATTTAATAATACAAAATGCGAAGTTTTTACGTCGTTCATTACTTAATTTTCTGGCCTTACATACCATGTCTCATATCCTTGGGCAGCACTTTTAAGCACTATTAATATAAAAAATCTATTAAATGACATATAAGTAGAATTTCAACGCAGTTTTTTTGCTGTATAAGTAAACTGTTTTATAACAGTTTGAATAAGTTACCTATTTATTTTTCTATTAACGAAACTATTAAAAGCACTTTTATGGCGCTATTCTCAGTTGCCAGAAATAATATTAGTTAAATGTTAAAATATAATACTTTGTTTCTCTAATAGAAAGGTAAGTAGGTAGCTCTTTCCATTTAATAGAATTGTTCTATTAACAGTTTGTAATAGAGTTACCAGAATAGGGCCGTTAAAGGCGTTATTTGCAATAAGCAATAATCTTACAATGTACATATATGCGATACATAAAACCGCAGTGCATTTCAATTACACGCGACCGAGTTAAGCGAGTAGTAGCTTTTGGCCATATAGTGGCAACAAGGTATGAACGTACCGCTAATATGTGCCACAGCATTGTGGCTTGCGGCTGTCGCCAGTGTAGCACATGAAATGCATTTTGGCTTACATGTGACAAGTAAATTAAAAATAACTACATCATCAACTTTCATCATGATCGTCATCATCATCATCAACATTTGTATTACGAATAGCACTCTAATCGTCGTCATCAACATCATCGCCATAACTAACATAATCAACAACAACAACAGCAGCAGCAAAAAGAGCACCGACAATAACGCCATCGCCCTTGCCATCATCGTTATAGTCATTACGTTCGTCAACAGTACAGCACTAAAATGTTGGACATTATCACAGTCACAGTTGTTGCGGTTGAAGCGTTGCTCAGTTCCGTTCCTCAGCTCTGCCATTTTGGTTTTCACTTGCAACTTGCATTTATGTACTTGTACATGGTTTCGCTACGGTTTTGTGTGCGCGTTTGCCTTTTTATTCTGCAAGCGTGATTTAAATTTATCGCACAACTTTGTCGTGAGCTGACGTACACGGTCGCTTACAATGCGTTCCTGTTGCGTTGCTGCAAGGTGACATTTCTCTTTTCAAGCCCATTATTTCTCATACTGTGTGACTTTTTTGGATTTGTTGCTTGCGACATTTCTGTGCTTTCTACTTTCTACTTTCTACTTTGCTACTTTCTTTTTTATACAAATTGTATTTTGTTTTTTTTTGGGTTTGTTTTGTGCTTTTGCATTTATTCATTGTTATCGCAATATCATTTTGGGCACGGATAGGCTTTCTTAAGCTTAAAATAAAAATGGCGTCAAAAACATCAGCATACATTACTTGTAAAAGCAAAAATAAACATGAATAAAAAAAAGGAAAAACAAATAAATGAATTAAAAAAAGTAAAACGAAACAAAACTTGCTTAAAATCGCAACAGAACATGGCATTAGGCAAACTTTTGATACAATTTCTGTTTGTTTTCATGTACTTTCATACAACAACTGGCGTTGGTAGTGACACACACACACACACACACACGCACACATGCAGAATTACACACGCAAATACATTCATGTTAACAAAGGCTATGCGCACTAATCACTAACTTGGTCGGTTAGTTCCTCACCGTTTCGACCCACGTTCGCTCCTTCGTTCCTTGTGCTTCTGCTTGTCCTTTTACGTTGCCTTGCTTTGCTTTGTTTTACCGTCAACGTCAAACTTTTCTGTATGTATGTATGAGTATTTTGTGTGTGTGTGTGTGCGTGTGTGTGTGTGTTTATGTAAATTCCGTGTTATAATTACCTTTGTCACGTGAACACGCTTAGGTTGATGTAAGTGGACTCTGCACAGTTATGTGCACCTCATGCATGTCTGCAAGCACGACTTCATTTCCACAAACACATGCTTATACATACTCACATACAAACGTATATAAATAATCATGAATTCGCGTGTGTTGCCTTTTCCTTGTGCATGCATTTGTATGTGTTTGTTGCTTTGGTTTACATACATAGTATAACAGATGTAAACGGCTTTAAGAAATAATTTGTATCGTTGTGTATGAAATGAAAATTCAAGCAAATGAACAAAAGTTGTAAGAAAACTTAAGAATTTTCTATTTAATTGATCAGTCAAGTGATGAAATCAATAGAGCAACTTAATATAAATTTTGAGAGGAATGAAAAGTTGTCTTAAAATTCTATGAAAATCATATAATTTAATCCGATTAGAATTTGATTGCAAATCAAATAATCTTTAACATAAAATTTATTTAACAAACAATTTAATTTTGTATTTCATTAGCATACATTTTAGAAACACACGCACATACTCATACATTACACACTCCATGTAAAAGTTTCTTTTAGGCGCGGCAATTGAACAAGAAGAAGAAGAAACGAGAAAACGGTAGAAGCAAAATGTACGCATTGAAAAAACACGCACGCCGAATTTCAGTTCAGCACTGCGTCAGTAATTAGGATTGATGCATTGCCCTTGGCTTTTGCAAATAAACACAAAAAAAAAAAACAAAAATAAAAAACCAAAAAGGAACAAAGAATTCCAACACTCGCGGCTGCCAACGTGTACAAACATTAGCACCAATAAGTCAAACACAAGCTTAATTACACTTAGCACATGTGAATGTTTGTCAGTTACTCATTCCTACATTCATATAAATATACATTCCAACACATACAAACACACACAGACACAGCCACCTGCGAAATGAATTGCCTCACGGTGCATTTGCAAACAGCGCACGTGTCGGCGCGAGTTTAATTGATTGAATGCAACAAAAATTTTAACCGCCATCAAACAATCACATTAATTTTATACCCTACAGCAGATACAATGCAACATGCACAAGATAAATATTTTGGCAAATTAACAATAATAATAATTATTAGAGCTAATAAAGTTAAATCGGCTATTTCTGAAGCTCATTGGAATTGTTAATTACAAAATATTTAATAACTCTTATCAAGCCAAAATTTTATGATGTTAGCTTTACTCTCTTGCCGATAGTCTTATACTCGAATATAAAAAGGGTCTTTCATATGTATTTCTAAGTATATTCCAAAGTAGCACCAAAAGTCTTTATTATTTATCCAGCAAAATTACGATAAGTGTGAAACAGTAATCCAAACTATCGAATCGTCCATATTATTCGATTTTCCATTATGTCCTTTAATGATATAATAACTAATTAATTTGAACTATTTTTTTTTAACAAATATTTTTTTTTTTTTAAGTCCCAATTCAAGCTGATTTGTTTTTGCTGTAAATTAAAATAATTTCTATCTAAAGAATTACTGCAACTTACGAATTATCGAGTGTCCGAAATATCAAAGTTCTATCCTATAAAAAATTAATAGAGTAAAAAAGAAAAATAATAATTTTAATTTTCACAAAAACTTAGGGTATATTTTTATCATAAAGTCTGAAACATGCTTATTCGATTCAAGTGCAAATGCAAAAAAAAAATTAAAATTATTTTAATACAATTAATGTCTATGAATAATGCAAATTATCACTTATATATTTTATTTTATTTTGCTGTCATGTATTTTTGTTTAAAGCGTGGTGTTTTGACATTAATTAATTCTTGTTGTTATTTATTAAAGTCAATAATGAAAGGTTTGCGATTAAAAAGTGTTGCACATGCAAATGATTTGCCTTGAAAAACATGCTCATAAACCGTTTACTTTCTAACCAGAATTGCAATTTATTTATTTTTTTTCAACTTATTTTATTTTCTAGTCAACTCTAACTAATTTAACCGTGCACGGTAAATGGCATGTTTCCAATTGCCATTGGACATTCGAGTTAATCGAATTTCCTATCCTCCTATCGTTCACGGAAAGTCACGTTGCAATACCATGTGTGTATGTGTGTGTGGTGTGTGTGGTATGTGTGTGTCGTTGAACAAAATTGCAGTGCTTTCCAGCACGTTACCACTCAACACTTCATTTATTGCAACGCTTTTTTTTTGTTGTCTTGCCTTTATTACGCTTCTTTGCGCTTAACTGGGCTAACAGCATTTGTGGCGCCACAAACATTGTTAAGTATCTTTGGTATGCGCAAAAGGTAAACAAGTAAAACCAATTGCATTTAATAAGCCATGCCTGTAAGCGGCATTTTGTTACAATTACTTTGTTCTAATAAACATAATTGTTAATTTGCGCAAAAATTAATTCGTACATTTCGTTGTTAATTAACTGAAAATAAGCAAAGCACAAAATAAGGTAATAATTTATGAGCAACTACTGAGAAATATTTTGTTTCTAGGCAAGCAGATCGGCCAAGCAAACAAATGTCGTAAACCAACTTAAGCGTAT
Organism: Phortica magna; assembly: GCA_037044515.1. NCBI lineage: Eukaryota > Metazoa > Arthropoda > Insecta > Diptera > Drosophilidae > Phortica > Phortica magna. The sequence goes on from JBAMBP010001357.1 coordinate 50,111, forward strand.
ACGAATTGAATTTTGTCTGCTGTGGGACATGAAGATGACCAACATGCTTACAAGTCTCTTAAGAAACATGAGAAATCGCCAGTAAAGCACACACACACACAGACATAGAGTCTGTAAGACAGACAGACAGACAGACATGAAATGTTATTACGGGGGAGGACAGTAGCAACAGACCAAACTAACCAAAGCAACAATTTCCGGTTGAGGAAGTGAAGTCGTTTGGGGAACGTTCAAAGTTTTGTCGTTGCATATAAATAAATAAAAACCACTTTGATTTATTTATTTATTTCGCTGTGTGATAATTCAAATGGCAAATAAGCTTCAAATTTCTGCTATTGTTGAATGTTGTTAAACAGCTATAAGGGTAACCAAAGTTGAATGTTGTACTATGCTGTCGACAAACTTGTGTGTTAATTAGGCAATTCAACTTAATTGAAATACATTTTCATTTTTTATTATTTTATTTTTTGCGCAATTGCTTGTCAAAGCATGTTTTATGTGTGTTTCAGGTAACTTTGCAGGTAATTTTATAAATTTAGATTGCATACTTTCAGGCAAAAGTGTCATAAACGACAAGTAAAACATGCTAATTGATTTTTATAGCTTTTTCTCTACATAGCAAATTGAATACAAAATGTGTGAGTGTGAGTGTGTGTGTGTGCGTTTGTGTGGGCGCTTACAACTTTGGCCATCAATGTTCGTCAAAAGTTCATTTATTCATTTGATTATTTTCTAAAGAGCAACTTTTCGCTACATAATTAACAGCAAAGTGTGTGCGTGTGTGTGTGTGTGTGTGTGTGTGTGCGTTGATGTTATGCTTGTGCACATTTTAGTGAGCACACTTTTGTACGCTGCTTGTGCAAACATCTTTTGATCAATCAAGCGTTGATTTAATTCTGTTTAATTGATGGTCTCACAGAACACGCCCACAATGTGCACTCAGCCAGACACGGCAGTCCAAGTGACTTTGCTCAGCACAGCGGCAAATTGGCGGATGGCACGTTAAATGCACAGCGACAACGAAATTAACAAACTGAAGTGCAGCACAGCATGTGTAAATATATCACACTAAAAGCACAAACAACGCGCAGCACAAAAGCCAAAATCAATATGGTTAACCCGCATTTGACAAAGTTGATGGAAAGAAGTTATACCATTGTATTTTGCAAGCGTGTAACTGCCGCACCATGTGGCCACATTGAACGGCATGCAATTGCTCAATAATTTATTTTCGCTTTCATATCAATCTTGACACCATGCACACATACACATACACACACACACACTGACACAGAGCGACATTTTGATGAAGCACTTAAGCGTGGCGCGTGTGGGCGGCGCTGCGAAAAAGCTTGAGTATGTGAAGTCAGCAGTCAAAATAGTTCATGACTGTGTAAACATGAAAACCAACGCGTAAATAAATACACTTTAAATAAACATACTCACACATACACACACACATGTACAGCGTATAAGTCAAAATCAAGTGTAATATATCTGTGTGCATGTTTTTTGTTTTTTTTTTTATTTCGTCGATTTGTGCGTTTAGTTGAATGAATCAAGCTCAAGATTCTTATTGTTTTGGTTTTTGTTACTTTACAAACAAAATATTTTCGAGTAGAAAAAACTGCCATAAGCGTTTGTTTTATCGACTGCAATAAAACGTTTACTGAATGTGTGAAGCCAACTTAACGCCTGTCTATAAAATGTTGGCTGCAAGATACACACAACTAAATTTCATTTGTTGAGGTGTGATTTAAAAAAAAGAACAAGCAAGAAAAATCAAGAAAAATAACGAAATGAAAATAATTTTTGATATTGTTTCACTACAAAAAATGAGCAAAAATTCTTTATGAAATATAAACACAGATTTTCGGTCTTTCATAGCAATATACCATTATTACTCCTCACCTCTCCTTTCAGCTACTGTAACTGTTAGTAGCTACTGTAACTGTAACTGTATCTGTATCTGTGTCTGCAACTGTAGATATATGTATGTATCATGAAGTGAATGTTCTTTGCCGCTGTGCATATAAATTATTAAAACATTCATTTTCTTTGCGTTTTGTTTGCACCCAAGTAACTTCCATACGACTTACAGTCTACTATTTTTGGCTTCCTTTCATAATTTTATGAATTCTGTTATTCATGTTTTTACGGCTTATGAGATTTATCGAATTTAACATGCTCAACGCCGACCAAAAGGTAACTTACCGAATATTTGCCAAGCAAAGTAAAAAAAATTAAAGTAAAAAAAATTATAATAAGTTTCACTTGTGTTGTCTTTGTTTTGTTTTGCTTTGCTTACAAAACAGCCAAGTTAAAGTGACTCAAGCAAATTGTTTGCAATGCAAACATTGAAAATTGAATTAGCAAAACATGTTGTAGCTTGTTTGCTTGCAGCATGTGGTATATGATAATAATATGATAATATAATGATTGAAAGTTGTTGTTGTTGTTGTGTTGTGTTGGACGTAGAATAGGTTTATGTTTATGAATAACAAGTTTATAGATTTTATGACCATCTTATTTTGCGCTCTTTAATTAATAAACTTTCACAAGATTTATGTGCGTAACTCGTTTTTAAACTTTACAGCCGAAGCATGATAAATTAATGACTTATCTTAAAAAAAATAAGTAAATTTTTTCTTTTGTTAATTTAAAATATTTATAACACCTTCAAACTTGAATTATTTTGTTTAAATATGGCTTAGATTTTGATTAACTTGAAGTGTTCATTGGTTTGGCTTTAATGCTCCCTTAAGTCACTAAAACACTCAAGCGTACTCAATACACATACTTACATGCTTACACACATACAGATGTATATGTATGGTGAATAAAAACGCACAGACACAAGCCGTAATAACAGATTGCCTTATGTTGCGGCAGTCGTGTTGTCTTTCCGTCGTCTGTCTGTCAGTCTGTCTTAGCTTATTACTCGACATTTTGTATTTAATACACGTTGCTTCTTAGCGTTTCTATGTGTTTCGCATAAGAAATAATCCGTTAAGTACAGAAAATGAAAATCAAGCTGATGTGAAAATGGAGCAAAAATAAATATCATCAACAAAATGTTGCAAAATTGAAATAAAGAGAAGCCAAGTCGGTTGCATGAGTTCATATGAGAAGATTGCTAAAAGCATCATCAATTTTTTTGCTTTTATTTTTTTATTGATATTCATGTCTCAGCTTGATTTTATGTTAGTTAATAAATCTGGATAGACATGCAATAATTGCTTAGTGATTCGTACTTACATTGAGCCAAAAGACTTTGACAATTATAGGAATTTGTCTTAAAATATGTTAAAATAAACACGTTAAAACCATTTAATTCATTTTAAGATTACTAGCATCATAAATTAAGCTTCCAGAAAGGAGACACATTTCAAAACATATAATAAACGCACATATTGCTTGTAGGGCACCATAAAGGCATGTTGTGCTGCGAGTTGTTTTCATACAGTGGCAGAGAAGTCAACGTCAAGTCTGTTGGCGGTATAAATGATGGCCTGAATTTTTTATTCGGATCACTGTTCAAAAAGCTACGAAGCGTTCATATTATTGTACAAAAATACGATAAAGAAATGAAAAACATATAAAACAGAGACGTTGCCAGCTCACAAGGTGCAAGTAAGCGAGCGTGAAAAGTGAAAATGCCACGTTGTCAGACTTCAAGTTTTCACTTATGTCGAGTAGCGAATATGTTCTTCCAAAATTGCTAACAGCAAACGAGCCACAAGTTTTATAACAAAAATACCATTTAGTTTATATTATATATATTTTTTTATACTAAAGTTAAGAACTAAGAGCTTTAAGCTGGATTCACACTATAGATATTTTTTGTAGACTTCGAGAATTTTCATTTCATTGTTTTCCAATTAGTTTTTAGTATATTTTGAATGAAATTTGGAGTTTCGGCCAATGCTCACAAATGTCTATCTTACTAAAGAAATATTGCATTTAAAGCATTTTGCAATTTAAATGATTTAATAGAAAGTAGAAAAAAAAGCAAATGAGTTCCATAAATCAAGGTTACATTTTGCTTTTGTTGGTCTTGATGTTCGATAGGCATGGCAAAAACGAAAGTGCAGCGGCACTCGAACTCAACTCGTGCATATTTGGAGTGCAATAAATTGAACAGTAGCATTTTACGAGTGTTTGACAGAAGCGTACGGAAGCACTTGTAAATGTTGGCATATCAGCTGCCTCGGCAACGGCAAAGGCAATGACAACAACAACAACAACCTCATTGCTGTCGACGCCGTTGTCGATGTTTGTTCTGTGTCTCGTGTTTGTGCTTGTGTGCGTGTTCGGTTGCTCTGTTTGTGCTTAACGCATATTTGTGTACCTTGAGGTGGCGATTGATTTCCCAGTTGGTTGATTGTTGAAAATTGTTGTTTGCTTAATGCGAAAACAGACAAAAATTGAAAACAAAAGAATTTAAAAGAAACAAAACTAACAAAAATTTTATTTGCCTTACATGGCAAAAACTGTAAACACACTTGAAGTGAAACGTATTTAACTCTAGCCAAAGTTTCTAGTTACATTTACACATGCAAATATGAACAAACATTTCTGCCTAGTATATATTTATATGTGTGTATATCGAAGCATAGTACGTTAACCATAACTAAGTTTTTGCTCGTGGCGCTGTAGCAATTCATTCTCAATTGATTTGTCGAAGCTGTTAAATCGTCAAGTTGTCACTCTCGACTGCATACGGTATCATATTTCATGCCTGCACGAAAAACCAACATGTTAACCGAAACAAACACCAACCAACACATGCATGCCAAACGTGAGCAATGCGGCAACATTTATCCTTGACGGGTGTAGTTTTCATATGTGTGTATATGCATACTCTTTTCTCACTCATTTTGCATTACTTGTTGTTTTTTTGCGTCGTCTTTTATGTCACACACACACACACACACACAGACACATTCACATTCACACTTGTTTGGTTAGTAGAGGAAAAAAAGTTTTCAACTCAAATGAATGAGTGCGTCGCTTGGGCAAAGAAATTTGTATTCTTTTTGAAAAATTTCCAAGAGCAAATGAAACATTACAAGCGTTGAAATAAATTCAAGGTAAACATAGAAAAGCAAAAAAATAATATTTATAAAAATAAAGGTTGAAAAAAAAAAACGCACAAACACACAAACATTTCGTGCCTTAATTTCACTTGGCAAAGTTTGCATCCAAACCGCTGGCAAATAAATGAAAACTTTTAAAATAAATAATAAAACTTACAATACAAAAAAAAAACAGAAGGAAATGAAAAAAAGCAAAAGCAAACGAGTTAAATAAAAAATTGTTTAAGTAAATTGTGAGGCCCTTTTGCGTTGCTCTTTTGTATTTACCTAGACATTTCACAAAATGAGTAAATAAATATTTTCATTTCATTTCAACTGTGGTGTTTTTTCACTTCATCTTTTTTTTTGTGCCTTTGCCCTTTTGTTGTTGTGCACTTTACTCGATTCGCTCTTCAAACATATCAAGGATATACTTGGCAAGCCGATACAGGCGCATTTCTTATTAAAAATGTAATACACAAGAAAATATAAATAAGCGTGCTTAAGTCAGAAGTTTTTACACAGCATAAAATCTTCTTCTATTTGCCATAATTGTGAAAATGGCTAATTATTGGCTGCCGCTGGCGTTGTTGCTTTGTACATGGCTTGGCGTTATGTTGTTGAAAGCACTAAAGTAAAATTGCATTGAAAGGCATCGCAGGTGCTGCGTCTTGTATTGCTCTAAGCAAACAGCCATGAGTAATCGAATGGAAAGTGCATTGCAAATACAAACCAATTGTTTATTCTTGTAAAGGAAATTGCACACACACAACAACAAGACAACAACTAAGGTCTTGCCGATAGTTTGATGCTCTCCACGCCAGAAGACACGTGAATTTTATTTATTATTTTTTCCATTCTTCATCTCATGTATGCATTTCAGGTTTTGAAATTTTTAAGGACTGTTCTACAAAACCCGTACCCCTTTTTGAAGTGATACCAACATACAATAAGCCTTGATAATAAAATAAGACTACATTCATTTAATTTCAAATCCACTATCAATCAAAAGCAATAATGGAACAGGAATTTATACAGTCAGAGAGACAGACAGTCGGTTGAACATGTCCATGACATTGGCTCATATAATTTATATGATCCGACAATTCTCCTTCACTGTGTTACAAACTACATTACAAAATTATAATACTATATTTACTGACGGAAGAGAATAAAATCAATCAATATGTGCACATGAGCACAAGAGTCAAGCTAAAAGCAAAACAAACATTTAATAATCTAAGTAAATATAAAAAATAATAATGCTTTGTTTTTTAGTAAACAATATCGTTGTGAATTCAAAATGTTTCGATAACAAATCAAACTATTGATTTGTAATTTTATTTGATGATTTACATTTTTCTGTTTTTCAAATAAACCAAAAAAAAAAACAAGAAAAATTATTTACACGTTTTTTTACAACATTTTTTATTGAACGTGTTTTTTTTTTTTGTTTCCTTTCAATTAGTTTTAGTTTTCATATTATTTTTTTATGGCGAAATAAAAACCTTGGAGAAGCAAATCAAATTTTATTAACATTTTGGTGCCTAGCCACGAGCCAAAAAATAATAACAACATGTACAAACACTTGAAAAGCAGCGGCGGCGATAAATATAAGTAATTGTTTTTGCAATTAAATCAAGCTGAGTAAGCAAACAATAAAATAAATAAATACAGTGTGGGAAATGTTTTACAGTTGATTTAACATTTCAGTTTTGTAAATATAAAATAAATTTATTGCTTAACAGCTTAAGAACCGTAAAACATAGTAACAGTGAATTTCAACAAGTAGGAAAATGACCTCCTTTGCGTGGAAATGATAAATGACGTGGAATGAGCGCAATTTTTAAAAACGCCTAATAAATGTCATATCGTAATATGCAAGGCTTCGTCCTTAACGTGTTGTGCAGTGCGATTTTAATATTTCTTGCTGCCCGTGTACAAACTGAAAAAAGAATACAAATCAGCACAAGGTAAAAGTTTAATTCAATGAAGGGCCAACTGCATATTTAATTGGCTTCCGTTTCCGTTTTGTACAACTGCAGTTTTTTGTTTTTTTTTTTTCTTTTTTTTTTAGTACAGTTCTTTGTCAGCGACGCACGACATGTTCCCATTTGACTGACATTGTGCATTGTGTGCGGAGAAACATTTGCGTCCTTCGTCATGCTCCCCAGCGTATAATTTTGATTGCTGTTTATGAGCGCGCGTGCTTTATTAACAATCAAGCACGTATGTGTGTATGTGTGTGTGTGTGTGTGTGTACATGCTACCTGCAGATTCAAATGCATACATTTGCCGATTGCTTTGTAGAATTGTATCAATGTTCAACTTAACTGTTGACATTTACTGTTTGATGTAATGCCATGCCTCTGGTGCTAAGTCCTTTAACCCGCCCCGGACCACCTTAGTTTGCTTGGCGCCATGATGCGCTTCATGTTAACAACAAATGCTGAGCGCACTGCAAACAATTTCGAATTTTAATATCTTTCAATTTATATATTTTTTTAATTTAAAATTTATTCATTTATTACGCAATGCTATTTTTATTTTTTGTGTGCGCCATGAGCGTTTTCGCATCTGTTTATTCTGCCATGAATATCATGTAATTTGCAAGCTTGGCAACTTCGTTAACGCCCAAAAGCATATCATGATTGCAATAAGAATGCCGCATGAAAATAGAAAAACATTTTATACAATTCTCCTGCGTCGTTGCTCATTAATTTACGTATTTCAAGGTAAAATTGCGGCTTTGGAAAATTGATTTTCAGCATGCCGTTTGACAAATCAATTATCGCTGTGGGCAAATGCAAATGCAAACGCAGTAAGCATTTCATTATCATTGACAATTTTCATGGCAATGCCCTTGAAATTATATTTAATTATTAGAAATGATAATTGAAATATGCGTGGGTAGTTTGTAGTTGTACACAGCATGAGTCTTAATATTTTAAACTTGTTGAAATCCATAGTTTTTGACTACTTCAATTTATAAAAGTAAAAATGATTATAAGTCAAGTTAATGTGTCTGCAAAGTTTATTAAAAAAAAAACCAGACATTCGGTGTAATAAATAATAATGAAGCAATATATCAAATATTGGCACGAAAATATACGAAAAGGAAGAAATCAGCGACAGCGTAAATCGATGGCCCTAAGTTTACGTTGACGTTGCCGCTGACGTTGTTTGTTTGTTTGTTTGTGCAACATGTTGCAGAAACTCGTTGCCATGCCCTCTGCGGCGCTGCGGAAATAAATAAACCCAACAGGCGCACTTTCACTTTTTCTTTGCGCGTATCGGCGCATGAAAACCCACAAAGCACACCATAATTATAACAGTAAAGCATCAATAACAACAACAACAACAACCACAACAACAACTACAGCAAACCAACCACTGCGGCAAAAGCCATGACAATGCAATTCGATTTAGCTAATTGCATAGCCATGAAATCCTTGAGCAACATTTTTCAATTGAAGCGCACTTCAATCAAAAAACATTTATTATTTAACGGCATTATAAATTGTAATATATTTAAATTTCTTATTTACTAAAAAGAAAAACTTGTCTTCTTAGAAGTGCAAACAATCAATGGCCAACACTTGGCCAACAATGATAAGCCAGCTTCGATGGCGGAAGTGCGAAACGGCGGCCGCGATTTTTTCGTCCAAAAGGCAAATCGCTTTTCCTATTGTTCATGACTTTGGCAATTGTATGGAAATGCAAAAGAGTAAAAGAGAACTTGTTTCTCACCCTCAACATGCAACAAATTTCGCATGCAAATCCTCTTTGTGACTTTGTACAATTTAAGATGCTTAACAGCTCAAATATGGCTGCTGTGACTAGGCAACTAGCAACTGGCAATGGCAACCAGCAACTGGCAATGGCAACTCTCTGGCATTGACCAACGAAAGTGAAAAAGCAAGCGAGCAGGCAAGCAACCAGTCGGTTAGCGGCCTGTGAGCGTGAGCGTGAGCGTAAGCAAGGGAGTCAACATTGAACTTGCACATTGTGGATTGCGAATTGCGAATTGCGAAAAGCGAAGCAAAAGTTGCATTGCAAGTTATTGTTGCTTGTGGCTGGTGTGGCGGCATTGTTGTTGTTGTTGACTGCAGCAAGCGCATCTTCGTTTGCCGCTTTGTGTCGACTTGTTTCGTAGTTGCAAGCATATCTGTCTATATTATTTATATGTTTAATTCGTTGTGAGTCGTGGGATATGTTTTTTTTTTAGGCTTTGAGCGAGAGAGAATTTCGGTGCTTCCGCATGAAGATGTACAATTATATAATATGGGGAAGACATTGAAGTCGTTGATGTTGATGATGTTGATGATGTTGATAATGGTGTTGTTGCCAACGTACAAGTCAACGAGTTAAGTCAACCGGTTGGCAATAACAACAGACGTGCACCGTTAGGGCTTGCAGCCACTCGGGCAGTCAGTTAATCGTTAGCTACAATAATAATGCACAGACACACACACACATGCTCATCAGTATCATATATATTAATGAGTTTTTTATTTTTATTTTTATTTTATGCGTTTTCATTGTCTGTGCTTTTGTTGCTGGGTTAATTAATGCGAATGCGCAAATTTTTCTTTTATTTATTTTTTTTTTCCGTAAAAATATTCAAAAGAAATAAAATGAAAATGAACTTCAAGTCGGCCGACCGAAAGTTTATTTATATATATTTTTTTTTTTTATTTTTATTTATATTTTTTTTTTTCATTTCTTTTTTATTGTAAGTTCATCAAAAATCTGTCGATTTGGTTCGCTGTCTGCACTAATCTCAACTCAGATTTCGAAGTGTTTGGCTTTGTGTTAAATACCAACATTGTTGATGTTGATTTTGTTGATGATGATGTAACGGTATTTTTGTAGTAACTCAGTTTATTATGCAGTCAGCTTACGGTTATTTTTTGTTTTGGTTTTTTTTTTTCGATTTTGTTTCCCCTTTTGTATGAATTTGAATTTTGAGTTCATTAATGAATTAATGCTTTTGCAATCGTTTAAATCAAAACATATTAGTTTGTATAACTTCAACATGAAAGTTAAATAAGTTACATATTGAATTGATTTCATTACAGTTCGTTGAGTCAGCGGTGCAATAAATTATATTTAATGATTAGCATTAAGACAAGATATGCCAAAAACATTTTATAATTAAAATTTTGATCAATATGAGCAAATGAAATGAACTCATTTAATTATTAAATACATGTATCGTTGAATTCTAAGCAAATCTTTAATTGTTTAAGCTTTTATATAACATTACCTCTAATCAACATATTTAACTTATTTAGAGAAGCATTAAAAAAACAATCACCAAGTTAACTTAAGCAAAGTGGCGCGTCGAAATGCATGCTAGACAACCCAAATAACATATAATTTGTAACGGTATTTCTTATAGCATTTTGAGACAACAAACATAAAAAATAAAAAAAAAAAACAATAATGCGCATAACGGATTAGAAAACGAAAACCGACCCTGACCTCGCCCATGCGGCGAAAACCAACTGAAAAGATACAACGCAAAAGAAAGTCAAATGAGCGACAATCAAGATGCTGTGCAACTGTTGGCTAGTCAAAGTTAAAGCCAAAGATTTGCCCAACTTTTGTTTGTTTCATTTAATTTTGAAAACAGAAATTTACATGAAGCAATAAATTGATGATACAAGTGGCGATCTGCCAGTGAAATAGCAAAAAAAAAAAAAACCCAAAAAAAAAGCCAACAGGAAGTATTTGAGACGTCGATTAGTTGTGCATATCGTATGTGGAAAATTTTAATGGCATAGAAATAAATGCAAATTTATTTTCAAATATTTTTAAGTGTTAATAAAATGTTTGTGGCTTTTACACTGTTTATGTGTAATTTGTAAAATTTTATGCTATGTGGCCAGCGATGAGCGTTGTTGACACAAGTTGACGATAGTTTAATGTGGGACAGAATTGAGCATCGCCAAGAGATATGATATGTTGTTCGGCAGCGTGGCAGACAAGTGGCAGAGCAAGTTTTGAGTTTGGCAAACGATGAAATGCAAAAGTTTTTGGTAAGAGAGAGAGAGAGAGAGGGAGAGAGTAAGAAAGCCAGAGACTGACAGAGTGAGAGTAAGCAAGAAATGGTGAGTTGCAAAGAGTTAACGCTGAAAGGTCACAACGCTTTATGATTACGTGAGTAAAACAGCTGTGAGCCAAGACGACGATGACGACGATGATAATGATGATAATGATGATGATGATGACGATGATAGTAGTGCCGACGGCTGCTGCCGGACTTGTAGTAGCATGGGCGTTTGTACTACAATGTTACAGACGATCTGGTGGCACGGTTAAGCATTGATAGCATTGAATTTGTGACTCTCTGTTTTTTTTTTGTGTGTTATTTTTGTGTGTGTGTGTGTGTGTGTTTGTGTATGTTACATTTTTGGCATATGCGCTCTCAGTTTGGTTAATACTTACTTCGACCGAGCGTTAAAAGCAGCAGCAGCTTGTTTCCACTTCCACTTCCACATCCACAAGAGCGTTGCGTTGCGTTCGCGATTACATAATGCAATGAATGCAGCGTTTTGTGTATAAAACGCTGCACTAACTAAGTTGTCGTATCATTCGCGGTTTAACGTTCTTCGGTCACAAAGCCAAGAAAGCCAACGCAATAAAAAGGCTTTCTTCCTTTTTAACGGTGAAATAAACTCTTTGAGTTTAAGTTTAGAAAACAAAAGCTATAATGGCAAAGTGGTTCATTGTGCGTAACGAAAATTGGATTATAATGTAAACCAAGCAAGCTAACGGTTCTCTTTTTATTACAAACAAATAGCTGAGCATTTTGCTGCTCGCCGGCGGTTGCACCTATGGTAAGCCGACGTTTGGCAAGGAACATGTACACATACGCATCCATCTGCCTGAGGGTGGCGGTGGCGGCGGCGGCGGCCACGGTGACTTCGGTGGCTACTCGAGTGGCGGCGGCGGCGGACATGGCGGTCACGAGACTGTGATCATTGCAGATGCTGGTGGTCATGGCGGTGGTGGCGGCGGCGGCGGCTTTGGCGGTGGTCATGGCGGTGGCGGTCATGGTGGTCACGAAACACTGATTATAGCTGACGCTGGTGGTCATGGCGGTGGTGGCGGCCATGGTGGTGGACATGGCGGCGGCGGTGGTTTTGGCGGTGGCGGTCATAGCGCACACGAAACTTTGATTCTCGCTGATGCTGGCGGCCATGGTGGCGGCGGCGGTGGCGGATACAGCAGCGGTGGACACGGCGGTGGTGGCTATGGCGGCGGCGGCGGTGGTCATGGACATGCTATTCAAGAGACTGTGATTGTTTCGGATGCTGGCGGCCATGGTGGCGGCGGCGGTGGTTATAGCAGCGGTGGACACGGCGGCGGTGGCGGCTACGGAGGCGGCGGTCATGGTCATAGCATACAAGAAACTGTAATTGTCTCGGATGGCGGTAGTCACAGCAGCGGCGGCGGCGGTGGTTATAGCGGCGGCCATGGCGGTGGTGGTTACAGCAGTGGCGGACATGGTGGTGGCGGCTACGGAGGCGGTGGTCATGGCATTCAAGAAACAGTGATTATATCGGATGGCGGCAGTCACGGTGGTAGCGGTGGCGGATACAGTGGTGGTCATGGCGGTGGCGGATACAGTGGTGGTCACGGCGGTGGCTCATCCAGCTTCGGCCATGCTAAAGTAAACACTTATGCTGTTGTAACTGAAACTCATGGCTCTGGCGGCGGCGGCGGCGGTCATGGTGGCGGCCATATAAGCTCAGGCTCGGGCTCTGGTGGTTACAGCTACGGACATGGCGGCGGCGGCAGTGCTGGTGGTGATGCACATAGCGTTGCTAACATTGCTGCGATCGCTGCAAGCGCTGGTGGCAGTTCGCACGATTCATATGCGCCAACCGGACACGCCTCAGGCCATGATGATTCCGCTAAAATTGCCGCTATTGCTGCAGCCGCTGGTTCCTCCGGTGGTCATGGCAGCAGCGGTGGCGGCTCCTACAGCAGCGGTGGCTATGACAGTTACAGCAGCGGTGGCAGCAGCTCTCACTCAGTAGCCAACATCGCCGCTATTGCGGCCTCAACTGCTGGCAGCAGCAGCTACAGCAGCGGCGGCGGTGGCGGTTACAGCGGCGGTGGTGGTTACAGTGTTGGCGGTGGCTACAGCACCGGTGGCTACAGCGGCGGTGGCGATAGCTACAGCAGCGGCTACAGCAGTGGTGGTGATGGCGGCAGTCATGATGCCAAGATTGCTGCTATTGCAGCCGCTACCAGCAGCGGTAGTTCTTACGATGCTCATAGCTCCGGCGGTGGTGGCAGCTCTTATGATGCTCATAGCTCCGGTGGCGGCGGCGGCGGTTACTCGTATGCTGCACCAGCTAGCAGCGGTTGGCAAACAGGCGGCGGTGGCTCATCTTCATCATCGTACTCCAGTTCCAGTGGCGGCTGGTCAAGCGGCGGCGGTGGTGCCGGCGGTTGGTAAGATTGATCTGTATTGGACATACTTCGTCTAGTCTATTTATGAAATTACAACATAACACATTTCATCGCATACTCATCATCATTTGATCGAAAGTGAAAGAGGATTTGAAAACGAACTCCGTTGTTCACATACGGTTTGAATTCATTGCGAAAACTTTTACCTAATTTTAAATTATATTACTGTTCATTCATTTACAATGTTATTATTGCTTTTATGTAAATATTTATAAAAAAAAAAACAAAAATAAAAACGTACAAATACAAAAATAATTGAAAATTACTCGTTGCTTTTACTTGCTTTAAATTTATTTTTACAGCTTCGCTTTATTTTTTTTTATTGGGGTTTTTTTCAATTGCTGCAAACCCTTCACTTTTAGTCAATTAACTGTTGTTACTTGTAATGCATAAAAAAAAAATATATATATATATATATAAAGCCTCAAGTGCCAAATTACTTTTGCTATAACGTCAAGTGTTTAAAAATATGACGTAACTTCGAAGATAATCATCAGCACACGACCGACATCTGCCGCAAGATGCAACAGATGAGACCTTGAAAACAACTCAAATTTGTAGCGAACAACTTGTTACGTATGCTACAAGCTCAAGACGCGCGCTTATGTCGTCGAACTCTTGGCCACGTGAAATGTGAAAGTATCTTTCAAGACTGCTTTTGTGTAATGTACAACAATAAACACACACACAAAAGTTAATTTAATACGAAGCGAAATTTAAAATTGGAACTTTGGAAACATTGTCGTTTTTTTTTTTTTAAATTAAACTACTTAATTAAGTCCCTACGAAAAGTCCTCGTCTAACACAAACAAAATACAAATTTTTAAATAAAATATAAAAAAGAATTACAAAAGAATTTTTTTTAAATAAAACAACAAAATACAAATATTTAAATAAAACTTACAAAAGAAATTTTTTTAAATAAAATAAACAAAATACAAACATTTAAATAAAACATATAAAATACAAATTTTAAAATAAAACATATGAAAGAAAGATTTTAAAATAAATTTCAGACAATTATCAGGAACGCCCACGTTTGCACGTTTGCTTGCTTTCTTGCCTGCGAACAACTTAAAAGTATAAATTATTTATATGTCGTTTTTACGCACTCCGAACGTTTCCAACGTAGTACAAATTAGTTGGCAGAACTTATTTCTAAAGATAAATGCTGTCAAGCACAAAACAAAAGAAGACAACAACATAAAAATCATGCTCTACGTACGTTTGCTTGTATCTTCTTTTGTGCTTTGTAGTGCGAAGTAGTTTATTTTTCGCAAACTTGTGCCCATTTTTCCAACGCTCGAAACTCTTTCACTACACTACACTATGCTTGAGGTAGCGAGCAACTTTTTCTTGGCATTTAACAATGCAACAATGCTTTGTTTTCGCTCATTTACGCGCTGCTGAGTTTACACAAAGCAAACGTGCGCATAAAGTATATTTCAACTTTGCCGGATCAGGGCATGAAAACTTAGATTACCTTAGATTTTCAAACCAGGCGCTTGCTTAACATTCTACATTTCTTATGTACAATACAGAAATATTGTTTTAATTCAAATAAAATGTAAAACATGCGCGTCTTTTATTTGCCACAACAATACATCACTTCTAAGTGGAAATGTTTGTAATCCACGTTGATAACGATTTTATTAGCAAATCAAATTTTATATACTCGATACAATTGTTGTGTATTTTCCTTGTATGAAAATACTCAGTGACAATGTCGAGTATGGCAAGTGTACAAGCTATCAATCAGTTGCGGCTTAACAGACATGCTTATTTTGACAACTATCAGTTTAATAAGCAGAAAAACAAGCAAGTATCAAACCAAACAGCGTACTTATGAATACGAGGCATAAACATACAGATATGTTTAAATCTACATATGAATGAATCTGTATGCCTGTAACTTCAGAAGCGTGCGTGAGTGTTTGTGCGTTGCATTGCATGTTTATTTAGGTTAAGCATCACTTGAGTGCAAACGCCCGGCAAAAGGCAAGAAAATGAGCGTGCTTTTTTCGCAACAGAAGCACTTCTCAAGTGAAGATCTAAAAATTCTTTTAAATACATTTACTATTTTTTTTTGCTTTTTCTTTTCATTTGGCTTTATTTATACATCAGTAGTGACATATAATTCTAATACTTAAACATCATTTTAATTAAAAAATAATTGGTAAAAAAAATTATAAAAAAAACAGAAAAATACAAATAATTAAGCAAATAATTAATTTATTTGCAAAAACACTCGTAAGAAATGATCATTTTTCATGTAAAAATTCATAAGCGGATGTTTTTGTTTTGTTTGATGGAAACATACGCTTAGATAACATTTTAAGGTTATCATAGACACAAAAGTATATGGCCGAAGCAATGCCCGACTTGCATAATGTGGGCGCCATGCCCTTGTAGAAACCGAGGTAACCTTCGACTCTCACCGTTTGTATGATACATTCAGAAAGTGTCAAGCATTGTGCATTTTGACCAAACGTACGACGATCGCCTTCAAAACCAGCCAATTGTATGCGCTTCTTAATGAAATCGAAGGGATAGACTATCGCCTTGGCCGCAATGCCAGACATACCGCCATTGAGTAAAAGTACCGTGTTCGGTAGTATCTTGCTTGGCTGATTATCCTTGGCAATCAGACCCGCTGCGACTTTATTAAGATATTTGTAGATCAGAAAATTGGAACCAACTAGCGGATAGATTTGACACAATGTAAATGTCATGCCGCGAAAGAGCGGTGCGATACCTTCCTTGCGCAAGATTTTGATTACGCCACGAAAAGCATGTGTTGTGCTTGAGGGGCTGTTCGTGTCCGATGCGACGACCCGTGTGCGTATTGTGTCGAATGGCTGCGAACAGAGTATGCCCACACAGCCAGCCGTGCCGCCACAAACGAAAAAACTCAAATACTCACGATCCTTGAGGTATGCATTGTTCTTCGCTGCCAAGCGAAATTGCTCGTACGACCAGAATTGCATGAGCGCATAGCTGATGCTCATCATTTGGCCGGAGTTGTGACCACGCCAAAGACCACGCAAGCCCTCTTCGTTGTAGATCGTACGAAAGGCTTGGAACATGCTTGTGTACTTAGAGGGTGTATTTCTCTTGACTGGTTCCACTTGCAATTGAAAGCGAATTTTCAGCACGTCAAATGGCTGTGTCACGAAACGAGTTATGGCGCCCGCAATGCCACCGCATATTGCCTGCTTGATTTGTGTACTGGCTGAATTTACCTTTAAGATTTGTGTATGCATTTGCATCTATAAATGAACAAAAAAAGATATTATATAAATACATATATAATATTAAAAAAAATAATTAATTGACGACCTGAATCTGTTATTAAACCAATATAAAACACAACTCAGTGACTGAGAATTGCCGATAACATGATTAGCACATTTATTTCTACGTCAGCCATTTTTATGTCCAATAGTTGTAAAAATCTGTACTGAACAAGTTTCCAGATATGTTATCAGCACAAAGCAATACGCAATAACCCGCAAACGACATGTATGCCAATACATGTTAATTTAAGAGCTTTATCCCTTTTGTAGCAAATAATGCAAATTGCTGCACACACAAAATACACATACACACACACATACGCATACACACATAGGATCGGCATGAGCTTAAGCAGTCGTAATAGAAAATAAATTTTTAGCACTTTTGCGCCCTTCATTTTAACAAATTCAATTTTATGCTTAATGTAAGCGATCCAAAAATTTGTATCAAATTGTTCGATTAAATAATAAATTGATACAAGGGGAAGAGAGAGATAGAAAGCGAGCGAGCATTGAAAAAGGTTTCAATGACAACAAGAGAAAACCATTAAAGGATAACATAATGTGTTCGTTCATTGCCGGACAGTTGTGTATGGAAAAGATGTTGTTTGACAGGCAATTTATTTTATTTCTATTGTGACCGGTCTTCGTTTACACATATATACGCATGAGCACACACACAGCCACACACACACACACACACACACACACATAAGAACCCTTAAACATCAATACGTTATTGAAAGAACGCGTCTTTGCAATCGTACTCAAATGAAAGTTACTTATTCTTTTGTATTTATCTTCGTTACTTACAGTTGCCAAACATCAAGTTGTTGCCTACACACAAAAGTCACAAATCAAACATGAGAATCGTCACATACAACTTGTGCGCGAATATGGTTTTCATCCGAGAACAAAGGCGTCAGTTGAGGATGGCGATGTGCTGCCAAAGAAATTCGAACCGTTTCCGGAGAATATGTACGGCAAACCGTTGGAGGAAATTGATACTTTTATATACGAGGAGGTATGTACAAAATAGTTTTATTATTTTCATTCAGTCAAACACTCATTTCACAATTTCGTTTTTTTCTTTCACTTTTTGCTGACTGTTGCATAGAAATTGTTTTCAAATGAAAGGCAATCGATGTGCACATCAGAAATCCTTGCATGCTTTAAATTGCTATACTCAAAGCAAAGGCATTCTGAGCGCATTCCATTGTTAGTCGAAGACTCAAATCATGCAACAGTCAGCTGACTTGTGAGTGTGTATGTTTGTGTGTGTGTGTGTGTGTGTGTGTGAAGCGATTGAGTGAACTGCAAACAAATGATTTGTTGCAAGGCAACTGACAGCTGCAAATAAATATTAGTCAGTTGGTTGGTTGGTCGGTCGGACTGACTTTTGTTGCAAGATTTTCGCAGAATTTATGTTGCGGTGTTGCACAACGTTGCTGTTATTGTTGATGTCTGTGCTGTTTGTTTTGGTTGTATGTGTGCTTTTCCGACGCAAAAAGCAACATTTTTCATTATGTTTACTTTGTTGACTTTTTTTTTTCGGTGGCTTTGTTTTGTTATTTGTATTTTTTTGTTCACAATGCACAGCATAAAACGTTGCGTATACGTGATATTCGGTTATGCGTCTGCAAAACAAATAATATGTCGACGCCGCACATTCTTAATACCTGTCAGCGCAGCTTTGTCATCTTAAATAATAATTTATCACAGTTACCGCATTATAAGCCAACAGAGAAGCACGTTGGCGCCGTCAATGGAGAAGTTATATGGTAGAAGCAAAAATCAAAAAAAAGTGGAAAGAAATTCTTATAAGAATCAAAGTTTGTTTATCTCAAAAATACTTTGGAACTTCCAACTTTCGCAATGATATGAGTACATAACATGCTTGCAAACATTTGTGACTTTTACAGAAGCAAAGAGAACACACACACAGGTGACTTTATATAAAGTTAATATTTGTTCATTTAGTGTCATTGAACTTGTACAAAATATTCCACAGTCATGTATTTTTATGACAAGCGCATAATCGCCACTTCACAAAAGTACCATTGACACTGCTTGGTCAGTTGAAGAACAATCACTTGTGTCGCTGCACGGCATCTGTCTTTCGGCAACTGCCAAGCTAAGCACTTGTTATAAGTGTGTTTCTTATGCTTGTGTGTGCTTTCAAGCACTTCAGCTAAATCAGACAATGATTAATAACATGCCAAGAGAAGCTCAGAAGCTCAAACAAACAAATAACAAACAAGCAACAGAAAAGAAAGTAAGCAAAAACTTAGTCGAAAACAATTGACAACATGTATTGTTGCTACAAAATAACTAAAGCGGTAAAGTTAGCACAACAAATCGACAGTTAACTCATTTAACTTGTACAGGACAACGACAGTTGAGTGACTGGCAGGTAATGGCAAAAGTTAAAGGTGAAAAAAGTATTGAAAAAATAATGTGTATGACACTATCGTGTCAGATAAACTGACAAGTAGTTGCTCGTGCATTAATCGATATTTATAATTAGATAGCCAATAATGTCATATACAAGTATATGAGCACACACACACACATTAACATATGCGCACGTTCGTTGGCATGTCGTTAAAAGACAATGAACCCTTGAGTTATGTGTTGAGTGCGTCAGTTTTCATATTGAGAAATGTCAGACACATTAAACGGTATAAATAACGTTTGCATTTATAAAATTAAAAATTTAACGGACTTTTTTGCAAGTTATCAAATTGTTTTTCTTTTTGTTCTACTTAATTTAAATATTGCTTGATTTTTCTTGTTGAAATTTGGTTTCGATTTTTTTACAAAAAAACAAAAAAATTATAAATGAACTAAATTAACGACTTTTTAAAAAATCGATTCAAGTGCCTTCATTTGCATTCGTGATTTCCGCGACATTTTGTAATTATTAATATTATTGTCTCCTGAGCGGCTTATCAACAAATTTTTAAAATATTTTTCCAGATGTTTTTAAAGGTGCAACTTATTTTATTTTATCAACTTTGCCCAATGGGTTACGATGGGTTAAGAGCATTTTATATGCAAGTTCAATTAGTCCTCTTATGCAGGCTGTAGAAATTTCTAGTCATATGGACCTCCTCCAGATTGAGTGACGTTTTTATAAATTTTTTTGAATACTAATTTAATAAATAGGATAAAATTTTTTATATTTCACTTACATAAAAGAACAAATTTTATTTACGGCTTGTGAAAAGCAATCTGAACGATTTGAAAAAATTCCACTCATTATTGAAGCTCAGAACTGACCAGAAAGTGAAGCTGATGCCAATTTTTGCTCTTATTTTTAGATGGCATTCATCAACTCGTTGTGAAGATATTTGAAATTGTCGCCAAAATGAATTCAAACAAATTTCATGGCAAATTAATTTTTAAATACTTTTCATTGCCGTTTATGAGCATTATGCGCTCTAATTAATTCTAGCTGGGCGATTAGTGTGCATCCGTGTGCGAAATTTGCACAAGTTGGCTATCTAAAATTACAATTTCCCACCTGCGTAAGTTATTTAAACAAAATGAAAACATCAAATAAAAGAAAAACTAGAAAACCATAATTACATAACAACAACGAAATGCAAAAACTTTAATTTATTTTATTTAAAAACATTTTGTTAAATTATGCAGTTTCACACAATTGACCATCATTGTCGATAATGTTTATTCAATAAAAAAAACAACACACGAACGCCCATTAAGCCCACAAACACATGTTCATGTGCAGATAATTGAATTATATAAAAAAATTATTTACGTTGTTCATTTGTTTAATATACGCGCAACCGCCAAAACATTATACTTAATTAATTAATTCTGCGTTGCATTTCAGCTGAAATTGTGATTTGTCCGTTCCGCTTTGCTTAATTGAAATGCATTTACTGCGATTAACAAATCAATATAAATAGCAAAATCAGTAACGAATATTGGACATTTTGACCTTCAACAATAAAATAGATTTCAAATTAAAAAAAAATAAAATGTCACTTTTGCGATTTTGAGAGCCAAATTAACAAAGCGCAATAAATCGGAAATGCATAAAGAGGAATTCTGTAGAAGAATATAAAAGCGAACATTTCTACTGAAAAGTGCAAATAATAAATTTAAATTTTAATGCAATGCACTTTTAAATGACATTCCTTGAATTCATCAAAAGAAAGACAAAATGTATAAAATGTAAATAATTTTGCACTGTTTTCTGTTTGGCTCATTACCGACTGCAATGTTTTAACACAAAAGTGCAAAGCAAATAAAAACAAAAACAAAACCAAACTAAACTAAAGGACATTCATTTGCAAAGAATTGCACTAAGTAAACGACAAAATATGTAATCCCAGAAATTTGCATTGCCAACCCGATTTTAAACGAACCGTTTCTCAATGTGTCACAATTGTAATGGTCGCTTTATCCGACAGGCCTCGCCCCCTTTAACCTCCTTTAATCTCCTTGGACTGTACGCTTAAACTCTTGTTTTGTATTTATTATTTTATTTTTTTGCAGATTACTTGCCTTGTTGCACATCTAAAACGTTTGCATATCGCTCTCTGTCTCTGTCTCTGTCTTTTTCACTATCTCCATCTCTTTCAGACTATGTTGGTTTAACTAACCATTTAACTATTTTGCTATTGTAGGACAAAATACAAACAAACAAATGCTAAAAATGCATTGAGCGTGAAAATACAACAAAATCGGTTATTTCAAAGCAATATTTCTGTAGTTGATCTTTTAAAGTTTTAAATAAAATATATAAAATCTCTAACCCGTATTCGAAAACTATCGAACCCAGCAAATCTTTTTTACACTTTTATCAAACATCATTTTGTTGATATAAGATTCATTGAAACACTTTTATGTGCCTTTGAAATGCAAGTGCCAAAAAAATATACATTTTAAAATATTTCAAATAAAATTTTTGTTTTTTTTTTTTTTTTTGTGTAAAAGGTAAAACTTTAAAATGCCAAAAGCTATTATAGTGATAACTTTTATGATTATCCTTCGTACTTTCCACAGTTTCTATTATATTACATAAAGGCAAATGCGAAAGTTTTTGTACATGTCTTTGGGCATGAGCAAAAACACAACTTTTACAAATCTTAGAGTTTCGTTTTTGTCGTCCCACCAGCCCTCGCACCTTGTGTACTTATTTTGTTCGTAGAATTTCGTGCAACTAGAAGCAACAACTTTGCGTCTCGTCGATATGATTTACCAACATTCAGTCAAGCAGCTCATAAAAAAATAAAGATAAGAACAAAAAAAAAAAACTTTGAAAAGTTTCAATTTTCATGTTTTATGAAAATCCAACAGAAATTTTCTTATAGCTCGTTTTCGTAGGCGGTTTATGGCTGAGTCGTTGGGTCGCTTGGTCGTTTGGTCTTTGCATACAAAATGCCACCTCCAACTTTTCTGTTTTTCGAAGCACTCATTGAAAGACATAGATCCGCAAGCTTTCATTTTAATTTAAAAAAATGTGTGAAAAATACTAAAATAAAAACAAATCTAAGATTTGTCGTTTAGTTTAAATAAGTGCAGCTATTTGAAAATCCAGCAATCTTGAAGGATGATAAAGAAAATAATGCAAAAATTTGCAGGGACATGAAATGCTTCATAAAAAGGAGATTCTAACTGAATGCGTTGGCAAACAATATTCTTATGCAAAATTAAATAAAAAAAAAATTGTTTATTATGCTCGGTAAATTTATTCTCGTTAGTTGCATAAATGCGGCGATTGATTGCATTATTAAAATGCTTTACTAAACCGCAACGTTTCGTGCATAAGTGGCACAAAATGCAAAGCACAGCGCTTTTTAAACTAATTCACGGAATAAATCAGACAAAAATGAAAAAATTAAAACCAAATCTATAGAAGAAGGAGAACCAACGCACAAACAAAAAGTTCGCTAAATTGCACCTTAATTAAAATTCATTTTAAGGTCATATGCTAAACAGCGCTCGTTGAATTCATAATTTGTGTAAGTAAATTTTCCATTAGCGTTATATTTAAGCATAGTTTAAATGCGGCCGACGCCCATATCAATTTTCGCATTTACCGATTTAGTATAACGAATATAGTTTTGCACTTGAAAGCGTTAAAAGATCGTAATTTAAAATTTAAATGAAACCAAACACAACAACAAAAGCCGGAAACACGTATCAGTGAGTAAAGCGACGGCCTGCATACATTTTAGAACAGTTGTGGATACATGATTTTCGTGTTGTCCCTTGCAAGCCTCTTAAGTGTTTAAACGTACAACAAGGCAAAAGTAAACACATGCACCATGCCTATAAATAGAGCACTCATGGCTTCAAACATGAATATAATTTTTGCTGAAACAGTAAAGTGCTTAAAATATGTGTGTATGTGTACGGAAATTTGTACATACATAATAGTTGGCACACTCGCATACAAGCACACATGCTGCTACACATATGTATATATACAAAATGAAAAATCAGTGCCGACGCATAGAAAGTGATAAAAAACAATGCACACACATACACATACAAATATCTAGTCAGCCTTAAATGTCTTCAAACACTTGTTCAGCAAAAAACTGAACTAACGGGAAATTACACTGTGACATAAACGTTTTTTTTTTTTTTGTTTTTAGAGTCTTGGAGGCATTTTCGGCCTTCCTTTTTTGTTTATTTGTATGTGTGTGTGTGTGTGTGTGTTTCTGTCATTAGCTTTTTTCATGCTCTTGTTGTTGTGTGTCAAGTCAACGTATGCTCACATGACAGTATTCTTGTTGCTTGTAGCCGAAAGTTTATATGTGTGTGTGTGTGTGTGTGATATGTTCATGTTATGTTTATACAAATGACAGAAACACTTTATGTTAATTAAACACATCCTTGTCAGCATCAGCAGTATCCGAAACAGTGTCAAATTTAAGCCATATTAATGATATTCTGCACAAAAAGACATATTAATTAAATGTTGAGCTGGCAAAAACAAAAGCATGCTTTTAGGGTGATATTTTATTACCGAAGAAATACTATATCGAATTTCAAACTGCCTTAAAAAGAGCAACTTGCAACTTCTAATGCATCAACTTAGAAAAATCAATTCTTTTAGTCAGACTTGTGTCATTCTACGGCACGCCATAAATATTAAGTACATGATCGAGTAATCATCAACTACCATACGCAACTTATAGAATATATACATACATGCAAAAAGCAGCGCAAGTGCTGTTGCCAATTTATGTTAAATGATATTAGACTCACTTAAGGTGTGAAATGCTGCAATGGAATTGGATTAAAACTCACATGTCTGACTCGCAGACAAGCCAAGAAGTCACATGAGCTTGCCACAGTACATTCACGTGTGCGCAGCAGTTGACTGAAACGACTGAAAGGCTGTCAAAGCGCATTTTAATATGGTATTCAAAAGGTTTATAACGCGATTTGCGGTCTACGCGTGTGTGTGTACGTACGTGTGTAATCGAGTCGCATATAAATAAATCAACTATGACAACCAGATGTTGCACAGCGCACAAGACTTGCTTTACTTGCATTCGTACAAAATTGCCAGCCGTTGCATTTTGATTCGTTTGACAAATGCTTTTATGAATAAATATTAAAAATGAAAGAGTGCAACAAGACCACATGCTGCTGCTGACAATCCAATGAACAGCATGTTGCAATAAAATTCCTTTTCTTTTTAGTATCTTTTTAAACTTTAAATTAAATTGTAAGCAATTAAAAATTGATCAAAGGCAAAAATGTATTTAAAGACACTCAAACTAAATTTATCAAGCAAATTTTCGTAAATAGAAAATAAAATTGTCTTCTCTATCGAACTGAAGCCAAAAATGGCAAATACATTTGACCCAAAAAACATTTCCACAAACAATTACGGCTTAGTCTTTTGTAGTTTTATTATGTCATTCTCAGAAGCATCTCCACTGCAGGCCATCGCACGACACAGGTGTGCATTCCACTCACACATAGAAGCAAGTGCCTGAGACAAATCACAGGTTCATATACAAAGACTTTGTATGAATTTAATTGCCAAAAGTTTACTGCCCACTTAAATATCAAAAACAAGTATAAAAGTTGAAAGAGAATTTAATTTATTTGAAAATATCTTTTAAAAGCAAAGCATTTTAGTATTTATTTGACATAAAGTTATACTTTAATAGCCGAAACACATAAGCGTTTAAATGTTGTCTAAGTAAATGTTATGTTTGCCAAATGTTAACACAAATTGTAGCCTTGTAGTTATTCCAACGAATTCGGTATCGAAGTTGCCATCCAACTAAGCTTATTATTTATTGTATATGAAACTTTTGCAGCAAATGCAAATTTTAATTATAAACGTCGACTAACAACTTACACAAATATAAAACTGTAAGAAATTTTAAGTGGCTTGCAAAACTAATTTTCAAGTTTAATTGCATTTTCAAACAGGAGTTAATTATTCCAGACACGTGCGATGAAATGTAACCAATTACCAAAATAAAAAACCACTACTTCAACATTTGCATGAAAATTAAATAACACTAGAAATTTAACATGACACGTTAGCGTAGCGTTAGTACATAAAAACATACATATTGATAATAATATTCATTGCATACTTTAGGGCCGTCGAAAAAAATCGCATGAAACCATAAGTTTTATAATCAATTAAACTTTCACAATAAAAACAACACAAAAACAACAACAACAACAACAAAATAAAGACAAACACTTCAGTGTAGTGTATGTGCAAAGTACATACAGACGACAACAACAACAACAACAGCAAAGTTGAACAAGTTTTGTGTCACTCATACACTTAACATAATGCTTTGAGTATCTTTTTATGACAGCTTGGTTTATGGCATGCAATTTTCTACAGCACAAATCGCCTGAACTAAATGAAATACTTTCTTTCAGTCAACATGCAGCAAAAGCGATAACATGCAGACGAAATTGCAAATGGTCGCTAAGTCATAAAATGCACAATTTTGTTAATATTTTTAGTAATAAAGCGTTTGGTTTAAGATTCCAAATCCAAGACAAAATTTAAACATAAAACAAACAAATAAAACCGACAGACAGACAGACAGGCAGACAAATTGTTGCGTTCAACTTTACATTAACTCAAATGGAAGGCCACAATTTAAAAAGTTGCAAATATCAATAGCGATTTAAGTCATTTGATGAATTGGAACTTGTTCAAAATGGCTGGCAAACAAGACTAAAAATAAATGCAGACAAAACATAAATGTCACAGCCAGGCAAATGACGAAACAGGAGCTTGTTGATTCTTAATTATTAGAAAGCGCAAAGGAGCAAAGCAAAGCTAAAAAAAAACACTTCAAAATTTTATATATTAGTTCTTCTGCTTTGGAAGTTTGGAATTGAGAAAACTTTTGCCATCAAAGAGTGGTAAAAATTAAAAGTTTGAGTGGCGCAATGTGCCAAAATGATTGAAGTGAATTATGCCAATATAAACTTATGGCATTAAACAGGTCATCAGCTTGCTTGTTTACTCATTTGTTCATAAATAAATATAATAAATTTACAACTGAAAATCAAATTAATTCCGTTAAGTCGCAAATATAAATTTCACTGGAAAAAGATACTGAGAATTATGGATTGTTTTATATTTCGTGTGAAAACTAATAATTAATTCAGCTCAATTATATTAAAGAGAAGATCATCGCTTTCGTTAACAGTTAACTCACTTTTTGTTGCAGTTAACTCAGTTTTCATTTCATTCAAATTTAAAATAGGAGTATGTGAGTTAAAGCAGCAGAAACTTACGTAAGAAAGAAAAAGTTACTACAAATTATTACAATTCACCTGAAAATAAACCTAATATTGACTATAGGAATTTTTACATACCATTTTGAAGAGCATTCTAAGCATGGTTCAAGAAATTTATAAATAAAAGTACTAAAATACTAACAATCGAACGTTCTGTATTCGTTTCGATAAAGTGTTGTTGCCAAACATGACTATAAAATTTACAGCTACAATACATAAATTAAAAACAGTTATATAAACGACGGATATGCATTAAACTTACGGTCATTAATTAAAAATTCGTATGCTGCATAAAAATGCACAATTGTCCCATTTTTTGTGCACTTCTGTTATTTTTTGTTGAGAAAAATATTGATTGCGGATATTTACAAGGGCTGAGCTCACGTACAAGCATAAAATAAACACGGGTCGTACTATGGCATTGCATAAAAATTGTGTTTTAAGTAAGCAACAACGGAAGATACAAATGAAGAAAAAACAAAAAATAAAAGTAAATACTCATAAAAAAATAACAAGAAACAAAAAGAAAAACGACATAAAATCGGTGCAAAAATGCGCCAACATATGTAAAAGTGTTTGACAAGCACACAAACTATTTCTGTGTGTGTGTGTGTGCGCATGTAAATTTCATGCATTCGCATACTGAAACAAATCTAAAATGCTGTCGAAGTAGAAGCCTTGTCGATTTAGCAGGATGCCGAATGAGTGAGGAAAGTGTTTAGCGTCGCTGCGTCTCTGCGTCGCTTTGTTGTTACTTATTCGCGTGTAATTCATTGCAAATGAAAATCGCTAGCGGAGAATGTCGAAATGCAACAAATTTGGGTCAATTACTTAAGCACAGCTGTTATTACACGTCACTGTGTGTGTGTGTGTGTGTGTGTGTGCTTGTTAGTACACAGAAAATTCAATTAAGCAGCGATAAAATGTAAACAATCAAGACTGCAATAAGTAACCATGATGGTACTGTAATTGACTGTACAAATGAAGCAAGAATACAAATTTATTGTATTTACAGAAATGTCAAACAGACAGATTCGATTTTATTGAATGGCATTACTCTTCTTCTTGTTAAGCATTAATATTTGTGTTGGGATTACAACAGCAGCTGTTATATTCGCAGATCAACAATTATTGACAAAGCAACACAACATTTTATTTAACAAACATATTTATAAATATATTTTTTTTTATTATAAAAGCAGCTTTTCAAATAAGACTTTTTGTATCGCATGAATGCACAAAAAACGTGTCTATTTATTGCTTTGTGTGTGCGCTTTTTAACACAGAAATTTTGCTGCAAGAAGCGAATAATGAAAACCAAATGAAAAAACGGAAAAGCGAAAAACATTTGACTGAGCAACAAATGCAATAAATAAATAAAAAATAATAAAATAAAAATTGTTAAAAATAATTAATTTTATTGGTGAGCAGCAATTGAATAAGCGAATAAAAAGAAAATATCTCTTTAAGAAATTGTTATAAAATAAAGATAAAGGGGAAAGTCAAATGAAATCATCAATCAATAAAACAGTAATTCTGCTAACAATCTGGATCTGTATTATCACGAGTTAACTTAAATTATAGTCCTGATTAAATTGACTACTTTCATCTTGTAGACGCTCACTAAGAAATGAATGCCCAAAATTCCTGTTAGTCTGCCAAGCGAAACGGACTGGTATATACAATTTTAATCCATATATAAATTTAAGGCTTGTGCATCAAAAAACTCAATTTTGCCACCTTTTCTTTTATAAGAGATTAACCAAAACATTGGGTCAGGGATACCATAGAAAAGATCCGAAAGTGCGGCTTGAAGCCAAGGATTGATAATTATTGTATTAGCTAAACCATTCTCTACAGATCTCAACAGAATCAATAATTTATACGATTCCAATCAATGTACGATTCCATCAGTATTTTGTATTTAGCTTGTTGGTACTTTCTTGTTCATCTACTTCAAGAAGTACGAATTGAAGTTTTCTTCGCTTTAAAAAATACCAAAGC
Organism: Phortica magna; assembly: GCA_037044515.1. NCBI lineage: Eukaryota > Metazoa > Arthropoda > Insecta > Diptera > Drosophilidae > Phortica > Phortica magna. The sequence continues at coordinate 78,762 of JBAMBP010001357.1, forward strand.
ACAAATTGTTAGGTCGCCTCAAACTAAGTGAGTTTTAATGTGAATTTGCGATTTGTTTTGTTTTTCGGAATTAAATTAAATAAAACATCGCAATTTTTTTGTTTTTTTTTTTTTGTTTTATAAATTGTATTTACTTAAATACAATTGTACCGGAAATGAGAGCATTCGCAATGCACTTCCGGCCTTTTACATGCGCGCACGCACACACAAGGAAACTTTGCAGTTGCGACATTACGAATTGAATCAGTGATGCTTGTCGCACTGTAGTCGCTGCTGTTGCCGCGCGAGGCACACAATGACAACAATATGCAATAAAAAAAAACCCACAAATGGTCGACGTTGCAACAGAGTAAATGTGCAAAAACAAAAATTGTGCTTATTATATAAATAAAAAGTAGAAGGATTTCTGTTTCAGCCAACTTTTTTATGTTTGAACAACACATGCAGCAACAAAACCGACAAAGTGCAGTGTGTGTGTGGTGTGTGTGTGTGTGTGTGTGTTAGTGCGCTATTGCAATTACGACTACATAGAAAATGCGTTAAATTGTGCCTGTAATTACCATGCTTCATAAAAATCCTAACAACAGAAACAGTTGTGAAACATGAAAACTTTTTTTTTATTTTCTAAGTATTCTCTTTTGTGTTTTTTTTTTCGTTTTTGTTTGTTTTGTGGTTGTTGAAAAATGCTTCATTTTTTTGCCATTAGCAAAAATACGCTTTGGCATAGTGAAGCGTGCAAAGACGAGTTGACAAAAGTCGGCGACGGCAAAGGTAAATTGCACAAAATGAAGCAAGTTGACAATGATGACGGCATGCGCGATTTTTGTGCGCCATTTAAAGACACATTTTTGTCGACTCATGTATTTTATGGATAGATTTTAAAAGCGCATCAAAACACCAAAAACACTTATACGCGTTTAACTACGACATTAAACATGCTATGCACAAATCTTTTCAGAGATTTTCACTATGCAAATATCGTTGTCATCCAACAAATATACTTTTTGTATTTTGAGCATGAAAACAATTTTGGCAAAAACGACTTCAGTTCAGTTGAAACAGAATTTATATGAATTTTCAGTTGTCGACAGGTGTGAAAAGCTAACAAAACGCAAAAATAAATAAATGAACAATTCCGTTTCCTCTGGGGTTATTCATTTGTCTTTTATTTATTTTCTATTTACAGTAGAACCTCGTTAGTCCGAACAATCAGAAAATGGTCAATGTCCGAATTAGCGAAACGTAATCACAAATTATACATTTAATGATTAAATATTAATTTTATGTTCTATAGAAAAAACACGTTTATAAAAAACTTTTTTTTTATGGTTTTTTTCCAACTTATTTAATTTAAAATCAGAAGAGAACTTATAACATAACGCCCGGTTTATCGAAGATCTACTGTAGATGTTGTTTTTTTGAGGTATTTGGAAAAATTAAAAATTTTATGTCGCATATTAAACAGAGAACATAGAAAATATTAAAATTTTGCAGTGAGCCAAAAATTAAATTATTGAAAGGCTGCAATGCAATTAAAATGATTTACACACTAAAATGTATGCCAAAAGTGCTAAATAATCTGCAAAGTCAATATCATAGACACACACACATACAAAACAAATGTTTATGCTTCGACTTGTATGAATATCGAAATTATGTTTATTTGCTTAATGCAATCAAATGTTGCTGATTGACCACAACTTTGGCTGAGCAGCCTCAATTAGTCCTATCATACGCAATGTTCACTGCTTAATCGCTTTGTCCGCCAAACGCTATTAAATGTTGCACAATTTATAGAACACAATTGAATTGGCGTTTTATTCATGAAGTTCATCGAATCAGCAAATTTACATGCATTTAAACAAATTGTTACATGCATTATTCATTTGTTTGAAAGAATGCAACTAAATTAACCAAAAATAAAATAAGTCGTGATTTATGAAGCGCAGATAAGCTGAACTTTTATATCATGGCCAATACAATGCAATGCAATTCATACTTTTTTTACTTTAGGCCACGCGTGTGCACTTGCGCGCCACCTATTGTATGCTAGTTGCACTAACGCAGAAGCTTTCATTGAAATTTCAGTGCTTTAAACAGCAAATTGTTCGCCAAGAGTTATTTCGATATTTTATATTATTTCGTTTTTTTTTGTATATGATAAAAAAAATTGTATTATTAAAATTCTAAAATACATTTTTATTGTGCTTTGGTTTTTTCCTTCTAAATGCCCAAGAACCATAAAATTATTTGAAGAAATATTGTTTTTTAGATAAGAACATACACAAAAGATTTCATTTCGATAACAAAAACAGAAAGTAATTCAATTCAAATAATACCGAAAATATAGAAAGAAGTTGCAAAATGTTTTATTTTTCAAAATAGGTATTTTCTTTGCTGTGAACAATTCTTGTGCTGCCAGCCAAAGGGCGCCAAACTAGTTTGAGTTTTTTACAAAAACAAAAAAAAATACAGCAAAAAGAAGTGTACTCAGGCGACGGCAAAATGCACACAACGGACAAGCAAAACACTTGAAAACTTTTATAAAGAATTATATTATTAAAAATTAAGCAAAGGAAAGCGACAATGAAAGCAACAACAACAATAAGGATGCAATGTCGAGTACATATTTGTTTTTGCGCTTTCGCTTCTAGTGTGTTTTTGTTTCTCTGTTTTTCACTTTTCGTCGCTCGTTGCCCGCTGCAAGACGTTTTCCTCGTTGAATTTGTGTACGTGTGTGAATGTGTCTGTAGTAGTTAGTTGCCTGGCTCTTGGTAAAGTGCCAAAGTGCAACAGAGACAGTGCTTGACAAGCGCAGCAAGCGGAGTTGATGGCACGAGTGAGAGTAGCAAGCACGGTCGCTAATGACGTCGTTTGTGACACTTTTGTATTTGTTGAATATCATGTGCCACTTTGTCAACTTGGTGTGTACCAAAAAAAAAAAAAAAGCCATCAATAGCGATAAATGCGCAAACAATATGACAACAATAACAACAATGAAAAAGCTGTGCAATCAACGATTCTGTTTGGTTTTCTAAAGGAAATGCATGTATGCATTGATTGACTCGACTTGCATGCACAATTGGAAAATGAGGCATTTGGTAAGCACAAATCATGCTAAATGCTCCAATTTTCCACTTAGACTGGCGGACAGACAGACATACGATTGATCTATTTGTACTCTACTCACAATGTGCCCACACTACAAGACAAATCAACCGGCGATTATAATAGCCACAGGCTTGAATTCTTTACCATAGCTTATTTATCAACAAAGCAAAATTTTCTGACGATTCGATGTTCAATTTTCACACAAAACACGCTTCATTTTATAATAAAGAAAAATAAACATTTTCCACATAATTTAATTTCCGTTTGTCTGTTTGCCAAATGGCAAAGTTCAAAATTAGCTTTTGCTAAGCCTTTTTCACATCATTTGATATTGATAATGAATGTGGGCTTTATTTGAGTCTAAAGTTTTTATTTGGGATTTCAGCGTGCTTAGAATTTGCAAGTTGGATTTCAACAAAAAATAACGGTATGAATGATTATTTTCTTAGAAAGAAATAAAAAGCTACAAAAAACTTTAGTTGAAAACTGTAAAAAAAAAGAAACGCCCACTAAGCTAAAAGTTAACACACAATTTGCATATCTTTTGACCTTTCAAGTACATATGTATGTATGTATGCACATGAAAACAAAACTATAAAAAAAGCTATTAACAATTGAAGTGTGAATGTGTCTTTGAGGTTTGTCGGGAGCTTCACGAATGGCACAACGCAGAGTCATTTGTTAGAAGGTTAGCAGAACAAAGCTGTTAATTAAAGCCATCTTCCCCTGACTGACTCAACATTAACGCCAACGACTGCGTACAATGGCCTAATGGAACACTTTACAATTCATTGAACATGTTTAAAGACCGAAAATGCTGTAATGTCGGTCAGCAGCAAACTGATGGGATAAGAAATATGAAACAAAATTAGCAAAGATGTTAATTTGATTTTGTGAAATTTCTATTGAACCGCATTGGGTGCCACTTAAATCGTTTTCAATTTGAAAACTTAAACATTTACAAATTCAACAAAGAAAAGAAGCTTTCCTAGATAAAATAGTTTAATTTAGTGTTTTCCGTTAGTTATGCGCAGACTTCCCAACACTTCAGAACCTAATTCAACTAAGTAAAAACAAGTTGAATGTGTACAAGTGACTTCCCGTTGCCAATTTGGCTACGCAGTTGCAAAGGCACAGAAAATTCCGCCAGTTTAGCACGTTGCTTTATTACATTACCGCTTTGTAAGTCGTTCAGAAACCGTCAGGAAAAAGACAAAACTGGCAACGGACAGACAGACCAACCAACCGACCGACAGGCGCAAAGGAAACCAAGTCACGAAATGAAATCACTGTAAAATAAGGCGTGAGCGGACGTGGGAATGGGAATAAGCAAATAAATGTCGACGAATCAGCAATTGGCGCGGAAAACGTTAAACGGGAAATCAAGTGTTGAATCAAAGTCAAAAAAAGTACAAGCGACAGTTGAGGTTCTCTTACTTTTTAATAACGGCGTTTGTCGTCGTCGTCCTTGTCGCACCGCTGCCAAGTGTATGTACCTTTGTACCATTGACGTTGACGCACCAAACAGAAGCGTGCAAACTAATGGCGATTGCCCCTATGCTGCCACAACACCATCGCTACTCAACCTAGGTAACAAACAGACCAATGCGGGCGTTAGTTAGTTCCTACGGCTGGCTGGCTGGGGTGCGTGTGTGGGCGCTTGCGGGTGTTTGTCGCTCGTAAAAACCGGCAACATAAAAACCCGGCAAAAGAAAGGTTCATTTCCGCAGCGCCTGAACGAAGCCTGACGTTGTCGTTCGAGTAACTTGATTTCCTTTGACGGCGCGCGTTTGACTGCCTATGTCGGTCCTTTATTCACCGTTTTTGTTTTTTTAGCCAGCAAAGAAAATGGCAGCTGATTTACTTTTAATGGCGACAAGATAAAGCGGCATTTACATATTTAAGCAAAGAAGTGTCGATTCTGCCTACAAAGTTGGCAACGTGAGTAAGGTTATGGGACGCGCGGGGCACAGGTGTTGTGTAGAGCACCTTTTGACAGAGAATCAACATTTTTGTTGCTTAAATTAGTGCCATACACGTTGTTGAATTTAAATTTTAGTTGCGCGTTTTGTTCTTATTTTCTACTCACTAAATTAGCCGCCTTTGTGGTATCTTCTTTTCCTTCTGGTTTTCTTAGCTGAGTTTTGGTAATCATCGAATAAAATCACAATAAACTTGCTGATTACGTTTTCGTTCAATGCTTTTGATTACTTACAAATTATTTTGTGACATTTTAAGAAAATACACACAACAGTTGACGAAACAAAAATTTAAACTTATTTAAAGTTGACTGACGACTAATCTGATACCATTGTGAAGCTTTTGCAATACAAATCTCCACAGAGTTTTACCATATTAGAATTTCTAAATTAAGCAACACGAATTAATTTTCTAAAAGCAAAAAGATTACGGAGTTTCTTTAGCACGCAACAATCCAAATTGTCTTTGACCACGCTAAGCTCACGCGCCGTTTTGTTTGCCTTTTTGGAGGTTATGTTAAAACGTGTTCGGTACCTCGTTTTTCTAACTTTTTTTTTATGCTTGTTTTTCTAAATAATAACACAATTTATTTCGTGGGAACTTCAAGTCAATTTGTTGGTTTTATTGAAAACAATTTTTACTTAATGAAATGTGAATTTTGGAAATGCACACAAAACTATGTCAAAATTGTGTTCGGCCATGCATTTGTTTCAAAATTTGTACAGATGTGGCTGCTTGTAGGCGGCTTTTGTTGCCTCAAGTTCCTGCAATGACAAAGAAAATCCATCATTAGCAAATGGTCAAGTAATGAGGTGTATGGATATGGAACGCTAGCGCTCCAACGAGTACTCACCATTTGTCAAAGGCGTCTGGTTTCAGGCGTTTACTTGGACCTTGCACGCATCTTTCTGCGCTTACGCTTCAACCTACGCATACGCTTCTTACGCCACTGAAATTAAAAACAATTCAGGTTAATAAAACTCTTTTCACAATCACATTTTAATTAAAAATTCTTAAGAAAAAATAACACGTGTTTTTCAACATGGCTGCCACGCTCGGGAAAAAATCAATACTTTTCACAATTATCCGATTTAGAAAAAAAGTTTATTAACTTATAATCAAAACACTTTGGCTTTTTTAAAGCCAATTATATTCCATAGAATTAAGAACTTTTTCACAATGCATCTATATATTAGAAATCTGACTAAGAATATTTAAATAATTACCTTTGCTCTCATATTGCTCCACTGAACTGGTCGGAACGACTGATGAGAACGGAAAGAAAGTGGAATGGATGTAATTGTGTATTTCGGATTTTATTCGGGTTTAGCGTGCATGAAACAGAAGTGAGCCAACAGTAGCTTCTTTGACGCAAAAGTGTCCGCGAAGAAGCAAAGAAGAAGCACAAAACAAAAATCAGGAAATACCTAGAAACGGAGGAACGGGAAAGTCGCCCTGCACATGCAGTGTGACATGCGACAATTCAATTTCGATTTTGTTGTGTCATTCGTGTCATACGACTTCCGTCTCGACCAGTGCGGCTAAAACTCGGTAGTCGAAATATACTAAATTTGCCATTGAAAATGGTTTTAAAATACCCAGACCAGTAATGAGCAATTCTACTCGACCTGTGGTTGCTGTCAACTTATGCCTTCACTTTCTATACTTCTTA
>JBAMBP010001359.1:0-51376 GCA_037044515.1 Phortica magna
CATGGCTTCCCCCTCAGAGATCTACAAACTCGAATTTTTCGAAAATTCCTCACTTTTGACTGATTTTTTATATTTGGAACACCATTTAAATGGGTGAGGGTATGTGCAGGGTATTATATGGTTGAGTATACTCAACTATACCGCCCTTACTAGTTTTTATTTAAATTTTTATGATTCTATCATTTTTTTAGCACCTTTTTTAATGGACAAATCAATTTTAATGCTTTGTTGTTATTGCGCACAGATGATTGAAATATTTAAAATTTTTTTACTTTTTGGTTTATGAACTTTGATAAGTTTTCTGTTGTTGGCATGAAATTGATTTTTTATTAGCTCGCTGATGTTTTCAATTAACTTGAGCGCATTTTTGTCAGAACTTAAAGAACAAATATGTGTGTTAATGGTTGAGTGATTTTAGTTTTTTTTCGATTGTCGAATTCGTTGCGAAATTTAGTTTTTTTTTTCCGAATTTGTTAGTAAATTTTATGATTTAATGTCTGAAAATACTTAAAGAAGGAATTTCAAAAAGAATTTCTTAAAAATATCTTTCTTAATATGAATATTATTATTCTATTAATAGAACCCAAAAAAAGATAAATAAAAATTGCGCGATGATGCAAGTTTACACGTTCCAAACGTCATAAAAGATCATGTGCGACGATAAAGGTATCATATATCACATAAAGAAACAGTTAATAAATAATTGTATGCATTCCAGAAGCTCAACTTTTTTATATTCGTAATGAAAATATTGCGCGTACATGAGTGAACGACACGTCAGTCAGTCAAGTTGTGTGTTGTGATAAGATATCACAATGGAAAAGAATAAAATGAAAAGTATCTTTTTTTTTTACTTTAAGTTTCACATACAAAATATTTAATTGAAACTATTGCGCACAATTCAAACAACAATTGGAATTGTTGCTAAAATTATATCGAAGTCTTAAAAGTATTTCGGGCATATGACTTCATAAGTGACAAATGCGCCACACACACACACACATGTTTGCTTGGATGAGGCAAATTGAGCACTTGAATACAAAAAACGAAATCAAATGACACCGTTTAATAGTTTACAATCAAATAATTTATAAAATATGTTTTTATGCATGAGCATACGCGTATGTACATATTATAATATGAATGTATGTATGTATATGTATGATTGTATCATAAATTAAGATGCACGTCGCGACAGACATAAATGAATCAGCTTGTGACGCTACGCGTGCGGATCTATAGATAAAGATGTGTGAGTGTGTGTGTTAGTGTCTGTGCGTTTTCAATCGTTGTTGATTTCTATTGAATTTAAATTGATACAATCGTAGCCGACAAATAAAAATCAATTGCCAACTAATCAAAGTACAGCAAACAATAACACAACAATAACAACAAATACTACAAAAATAGCGGCAATAGCAACAATACAAATAAAAAGACAAGAGTGACAACAAATTGCTGGCACATGCTTAACAAGAACGTGATTATGATCGCAATCCGTTCGTGATGATGTTTTTTTTTTGTTGTTGTTATTGTCATTGTTTTTGTTTTTTTTTCTCAGAGTCTCGATGACAAATCAAAAATCTTTCATAGCGTTTTTGATACCCTGCGTATTTCAATTGATTTTTTTAATCATTAATTTTTGTTTTCATTGTTTATTGCTCTATAAAAAAATGTCACAGCTTATTTCTGTTGATGACGCAATTTTTGTCCTGAGTTTTTCAGCATAAAATTAATTTTAAAACTGACATTTGTGTTAAGCTATTATTTATAAAACAAAAAAAAGAAAAACGCTTCACGGAAATCGTTCTTATCAATTGTACATTTCACCGGCCGGCACATTTATAAATAGACTTAATAAACTGTTTTAAGTCTGGGGCAGATAGCCATAAATTCTGCAATTGGAAGCCAATTAGAGGCACTGAGTGAAACGTTATATTTGAATGCGGTGTGCGCTTAAAATAAATATTATATGTAAATCGGATAGCACGCATATGCAGTGCGGGCTTATTGGGTTGCTGCTGTGCAATGTGAGACGCCATGAGTGACGGCAATATGCAAGGGTAATGCTATTGATTGGAAAGGTTGGCACATTCACAATCGCATTCGTGTTGGTTGTGTAGAATATCGATAACGTTATCGATACCCAACTGCACTGTAGTGCGTCAATTAAAAATTTCTTTTGTACAATGTATTTTTAGCATCATTTATATTTATTTAGAAAAATTTGCGAAGAAAATATGATATAATTTACTTGTTTGTATATATGTATTGTATTGTATATATATGTAACTGCACGCTTGGCTAAGCAAGCATGGCAACAGACAGTGAGACAAACTGCTCAGCTCATAAGTTAAGCCATTTCACAACATATACACAAGTATAATGTATCTGTGCTGTGCGCAGTTGTTTTTTGTGCTCTTTTTTCATTTTGGCATTCATTTACACAAAATAAAAGCATCGCGTGAAAAAAAAGAAAAATGTGTACGAAAAAGTTCGAGACTGCTTGGTACCAAACATAATACATATGTATGTTTGGATGTACATGCAGTTGGCATGGCATATGTGTTTCTATACGTAAGACTGCAACGTATTTAATAATGCAACAGTGTACAGCAAATTACTATCAGTTGGCAAAGTGAAAAAAGCACCAACCTGGTAATGTGCGCAGACGCAACAGAGAAGCGGCAGAAATGTTCTGGAGAAAATTATAAGTTTAGCTTAATAGCAAGCAAGTGATCACATGATTACGTTAGTTGCAGAATTTAGCGCTCAAAACGTAGCTGTTAATTTAGTATACAACAGGTTGAGGTAAACCAAGCGGCAATGCACTCACTTTGTACGCGCACGTTGGAGCGAGAAAGGAAGCTGCCCGCCCATCAGTGCTGCCACTTTAGCCTTTAACATAACAGATATGATCTTTTTTTTTTTAAATTGTTGCGCCGAAATTTGAATGTTAAGTTATATTATTTATGTAGGAAAAGTACAATTGACGGTTGAAAATATTATTTGAAATCATCAGTATTTGATTTTATTCTTGTTTTTGTTAGTCGCATTTATGTGCATAAATAATGATTAATGATTGTTCATTATTGGCATTAAAAAGACACTGCCAGCAATTCAAGTCATAAACACATAATTTTATGGACATAAATAAAGTGCAAGTTGTTTTATTTAACTTTTAAGCACGCCCAAAATGCTGATGAGCGACTTTTATGTAGATATTTATGTATGTTCATATGTGTGCGTGATTTATGTTGTCGTTAATGCCTTCCGCTTGTACAAATTGACATAAGCAATTGCCTCATTGTGCTGCTGCTGCCGCTGTTGCAGGCACACATTTTTATGGCTTCGACTTGAGCTATCATCGTAGACGTAATTGTGAATTAAGTGAAAAGCGATATTCACATAATTTTCAACGTTTACTGTTCGCTTGCATATGAATCAATTGAAGCGTTTGTATTTCGGAATTTTTTTTTTTTTATACGATTTATCCGCAACTACAAAATTGAGTAAACAGTAAAAACTAATACACAAAAACAAATGAATAATGATGAAGAACGTAAATTTGTAATAAATCTTAATTTTGTATACTTGTACAAATGTCAAAGCAAAGCAAGAAAAAATTCTGTACATTTTGTATTTTAATTGTCTCATATAATGGCAGTAATTTTTCTTTCATTACTTTGCTTCCTTTTCCTCTAAAATTTGTCGTATTTAAAAGCAAATACAAAAAATAAAAAATTACCTTCTGCAAGTGCAACTCTTGTAAGTCAATAAAAACGACAACAAATACAAACGAGTTGCAGGAAAAGCGGCAAAATGAGCAACGCAAAGTAAACGACTTGAAAATGCTAATAAAAACGTAAAATTTACAATAACAACAACGACGACGAGCGACGACGAACGACACCCGCGCGAGCAATCAACTTTGTTGGCAACAAAAATAAAACTGAAATTTGTATCAAGATCGCGAACGGATAGTAAATGTTTTGAGGCGGTTTTCGGTGCTTTTGCTGTTTGCTATTTGCTATTTTACTTGCTTCTTATCAGACAATACACACGTATTTATTTCTTACACGTATTTGCCGTCGTTTTAGAAGACTGCGTTCAAATACGCTCACAAATATCTACAATTATTGCACACCGACACACATACACATGGACAAACGAATCTAAACATGTACAAACATTGGCACAACGACCACGACGCTCAAGCGCCGACAGTGAGTCTAGTGTTGTTCGCTATTTGCCGCTGCAAACTGCTTGGCAGGCATGCCAACAAGCCAACCCAGTCAGCCAGTCAGCCAGTCAGCGAGGCAACAAGGCAGCTGTTAAACGGTGGCATGTGATAACCTCTCGTAACAACTGCAATAGCTAAAGGCATCATCAACAACAACTATATAAGACTTTAAAAAGAAAAGGAAAATAACAAAAATGTTTGCTTTGGTCATGTCTTGAATTTGACACTCTTCACATTTTATAAAATAAAAAAAAATATAAAATTCGGTCTATTTATTATTATTTTATCAAACTATTTAAACATGTAAACAAACCTTGTGAAGTGTGCACGTTGTACATTGAAGCTTATCATTGTTTTGACCTTACTTTAAGTGAAACTGCAAATGCCTTAGACAAAATACGCATGAAGTGTACACAACAACGATCATACTTTTTGCTTCTTCATTTTCTTCTTCTTCTTTGATTTTTCGATCGGTCCGCTTACACGTACGCTTGCTTGCTTACTCGTTTATTCATTAGTTTGTACTATTGTGAATAGTAGAAAAAAAAAACAACAACTGTTCACCAACTTGGCATGCAATTCATTACGTCTAATACTCAATTTCAATGCGTGTGTATGTGTGTATGGTGTTTGTGTTTGTGTATGTATGACAAGGCATATTGGAACACCCATGCGTATACGTGTTTTGCATATCAAATGAATCGTTTGTGTTATGTATACGTTGTGAACCCATACGCTTGCTTACTTGCTTACTTATAAAATTGCGGTGGTCGGTTTTGCCAATCCGCAATCGAGTTCAATTACGCTCACACACACACACACACACACACATAGTGATCTCAACCACAACTTTAGCCGGCTGCCACTTTGTCTAAGAGTGTGCGCCTCATCATAGACACATTTATCCAATGGTTGAACATTATATTCAACGTTCCTCAGCATATGTAATTAATTTATTTACTTTTAAAACAACAATTTTGCTGCGATACAAGTAGGCCGATTGGTACATATGTACATACATATATAAGTAAGTAAGTATTTGAAGTTGTGTTTGCTACACGGCAAAAATTGCAATGCTGTTTAAGACTTTAGTTCTATCATTTGATCGAACATTACATATATAACTATAGCTTTTTGTTGATCATGTTACAAACAATTTTCGTTGAGTGCAAAACTAACAATGTTAATCATACGCCGTGTTGTTGCTGCACACACAAGTCGCACTAACAGGCAGGCAGGCAGGCAGGCAGGCAACAAGGTGAACTGGAAAGTGGCCTACACAAGCGCACTACTCATTCTTGCCGCAATCTATAAACTATGCCTGAGCGTAACATAAATTGAAGCCGCCTTAGATTGGCTTGATTTGAATTGACTTGACTTGACTTTACTTGACTTGCAACGAAACGAAGCGAAACGAATCGAAGCCGGCTTTGGTGCAGCTTCAGCTTCAGCTTCAACTTCGGCTTCTACTGCAACTTGGTGCGGCATGTTGCGCTATTTCCTTTTAAAAAATATATATACATATATATTGAAGAAAATTAACACAACAAAGTAAAAATAAAAATAAACATAAAAATAGCAAAGAAAAACCAAACCAAAAAGATTGATTGCCGTTTGCAATTTATCGGCAGAAAAAAAAAGCAAAAAAAACCAAAAACATTTTGCATTTAATTTTAGCAACAAACAACAATCACGACGTTGTGTTGTTGGTACTAGTACGTGTGCTAGTATGTGCTACAAAATGTGGCGTGACGCTTGGTCGAACAGACGTCTAACAAACGTTAGCCATGCCAGCCAGTTGGGCGACCAAGTTGCTTATGTCGCTGACGTTGTACATGTTGTTGGCGTTGTACATGTTGTATGCATTAGATTGAAGTGCGCTTGTCTCTGTGTGTTAGTGTGTGTGTGTGAGCGTTGTGGCAATTGGTATTTTATTAGTTTAATTGAAAGCAAAACAATTTAGTATAAAACTGGTTTCGACTTGTTTTAATACATGGCTCTCGAATGAGTGCGCAGAACAGTCAAAGTTCGCAAAGTGTATAAAAATCAAAATTAAGGAACTTAATTGAATTCAATTTTGAAGTTATTTTATTCATTTGACTGTGCCAAATATTTTGAAATGCGCTTAAATAATTTAATATTCGTTTGCTTGCGCGCTTGTCTTATAATACATTTGATAAACGGTGCATGAATGCCATAAATCAGATAATTTGCGCTGAATTGCATTTTAAATACGTTGAAATGTACGATTGCGTTAATTAAAAGCAGCAGGGGACTGCGCATGCTCAAGCACAACTCGATTGTTCAATGATAAAAAACGCTGTAGGTGGTCTCGTCGCCGCGATGCTTTGTTTTTGGGCTGACCAAAGCAGAGCGGTTTTGTATAAAAGTTGAGCGGTCATTTTCAAATATTGGCAGGTAGCAATACTCTTGTAGACCACATGACTTATTAATAAACGCGATAAATGTTTAGACAGCAACAAGCACAAAGTGCCCATGAACTCGATTTATGCGTTACCTCATGTGTGTGTGTGTGTGTGTGTCCAAGCATACTTTGTCAGCATTCCAGTTTTTTTTTTGTTGTTTATTTATTGCATTGAAACGCGCCTTCTTTTCTGAATGCCGCATTTTTGTATTATTTTTCTACTTCTTTGCTAACGTTTTTTTTGGCAAATGTCAAACTTGTATATTTGAAGCGAAACTTTCACCCAAATATGCGAAATACTTTGCTATTGGAAATGTGCAAAAATGTATGAGTCGATTGTTGTTATTCTGACGTGTTTTAAGAAATTTGTGTAGAAACGAAAATTCCATGAAGCATTCTTTGACTCATGGTTAAATTCGCGCAAAAGAGTCATGATTACTCATTTCAATTAACGAAAAGACAGACAAGATTTTGGCACCTTCGCATAAACGTTTGTATAACAAATTTCAAATGAAGTCTTTCGATTTTCTGTGAATTACGCTGAACATGTTAAATATTTCGCAAACTCATGGCTATAAATAAATTGTACTTTTAAGCAAATAACACTTTATTTGTTGTTATTTGCCTAAAATACATTGCACTTCCGTTATTTTAATATATTTTGTTAAAAAAGAAAAGTGTTGAAATGCCAAAAATTTCACACGAAAGTTATAAAAATAAAAGTGTATGATTTTTGGCAACACAACTCATTTTACAGACATCATATAACCATGTGCCGAAAAGGCATTTCCAATTGGTCATTTATGGTGTATGCGTGTACGTGAGCGAACGCGTGTATACTATAGTTTGCAGCGCCATAACAAGTTCCATGGTGGCATGAAGACATGAATGCAGGCGGACCGGATTGTGTTAAATTGGTGAGCTGGACAACGGCTGAAGAAGCGAATGAACGTTGGCTTGTCGATGACGAATCGCGACATTATAGCATTACATCAATGATTATTTTATGGTCAATAAAAAACAGAGACGCATTTACACAGACACACACACACACAGATGCAATCGGTCAATATGTTACAATTGCTGACGTCAATTAATGTCATGCCTTAAACTAGTTTTATGAATTCATTAAAATTCGAACAGCAATAACAATCACAACAACAACAACAACAACAAATTCATTAAACTCACGCTTACAAGGCAAAAGTACACGAAAAGCGCACATTAACAACATTTATTGCACACATCGAACATATTTGGTTGCACAGCATGTCATAAGATACTTTTTTTGTTGTTGCTTTTTTTGCTTTTGTTTTCATTTACGTTTTTATTATTGTTGTTGTTTCTGCCTCACTCTCAGCTACGATTACTTTTGGTGCCCATCATGGTAGCGAGTTCAATTTTAATACATAATATTATTGCTTTTATTGAGACAAGCCCCTTTTTTACGATGCTTCTTCTTCTTGTTTTTTTTTTTATTTCGGTTGGCATATTTTATGCTTGAACAGTCAGCTTTTTTTTTTTGGATGCTATAACGTTTATTACAATTGAGAATTACCTCACAATTATGGCGGACAATTTTTTTATTTTTTATAATCTTAACTTGGCTTTTTTATTATATTTTTATTTCATTTTGTTGCTTTTATTATAGAATAAAGACGTAAGTTTTGTTGTTATGCGTTGCGTTTTGCAGATTTGTTTTAATCTTTATAGCATTTATCTTTAGTTGCTTTGTCGTCAGAAAGCCATGTGTTCTAGAATGTAATATTTTTTAGTCATGCTTTAGATAAGACAAGTGTCATCAGTTCGCCGATAAGATAGCATTGCACAATTCTTAGTATTGACAGATAAATTGTGTAGTCATTTGTTGATGGACATTCTATAATCATTCATTCAAATGATACAAAGTATGACTTTATAACAGTTGCGCACCGCCCAACATAATTGCATGTGTATTTTAACATTAGTCATAATAAAACGCTTACAGATCACCAGTAAAAAAAAACAAAATTTAAAATAATGAATATTTTTGGGTTAATGAACCGACATGCGTTCGAAAAGAATAGGCGAGCGAGTCTGTGAATGGCAGAGCCGTTGCACGAAGACAAATAGATACAAGCCACGCGCCGCGAATGTTTCAATTATCGTTTATTTATTTATTTTTTTTTGTTTTGTTATTCATCGATTATAATAATTCATATTGACAACATCAAAGCGTATGTTTGTATGTGTTTGTGTGTGTCTTGGCACACATTAACCCCACACGAAAACAGTCAAAAGCACTTGATTGCCGGCAAATGATTTGGCTTTGATGATAAACATATTCGTGCATATAAATAAGTATGAACGATCGAATGAACAATTGAAAGCATGCACGGTTTCTGCGAACATTCAATATCAAGTCAATTATGATTGGTTTTTATTGTGGCTTTCTTTCTCACACACACACATACATACGTGCATAACGACTTGTACTTGGCAGCGTCTGTGACTGCAACACAATTGCTTTTCAATTAAGATTTCACTTAGCAGCGGCACAAAGCAGAATAAGATTTATCATCGAATTCAATTAAGCCACTTCAGTGAGCTTGCTTGTGCTTGTGCTTTGCTTGTGATTGACATTCAGCGTAAATGTTAACATTTCGCGCAAGGTCAGCAAAGCGCAAATCAATCTATATATATGTATGTGTGTGTGTGCGTGTCAATAAAGCTGCAAATGCCATTGTTGCTGGTCGTGATCGTATAACGAAGGCTAAGTTCAACAACTAAAGGCATCTCCAGCCCTGTCACTGTCACTGTCATCACTGCTGAGCAAAGTCTATGTCAGTCACTGACGTTACTTTAAATACAAATCTCCGCACTTATCAATTAAGAGACCGCACATACTATTGATCTTTACTTATTCACTCAAGAACGCGCTAACTCATTTGCTACGTGGCACGTTGCCGCAATGCTTTATAAATCTGCGTTTAAGTACATATGTATGTATATATACAATCATACATACAATTCGTGCACTTATGATTGTTAATCGTTCTGGCGTAGCGTACATTTTATTATGTACATACATACTCCACTTACCTCGCCCCTGCTTGTTGCTTTTACCGCTGCCAAAGTCGTTGCGCTCTAATTGTGTTTGGTTTAGCGTCATGTTGCATTTCTTGTGTCTTATTTTTATTTCAAGACTGCGCAAAACGATTATACACATGTGTGATATTCATACAAATAAAGATACATTCTGTGATTAATTTCATCATATATCACGCATATGTATGTATGTATGTATATAATGTATTCCTTTTCAAGTTCATTAACATAAATTCATTGCATTTCATTTGCCTTGCTTGCCTGCCTGCCTGCCTGCTTGCCTGTTCACTTACATTCGAGGATATCTTCCATTCTTTCATTCATTCACTTGACTTTCGTTCAACGAATCAATTAAAGTTATGTCGTTGGAAAGAAAAAAGTACACAAAAAGTCATAAAATTCGCGGAAAGTTATATGAATCATTGAGTTGTGGAGTTGACACAAGTGTTAATTGGCAAATATGCTGGCGCTCCGAAACGGAAATGTACTACAGTCAACATAAGTAACGCATGATATTTTGTTACCAGCCGCTGAGCGAAGCATATTGTGAAGTAAGAATCATGGGATCGTGATTTTCTGTTAAATAAGGTTAAATAAGTTATTGTTTTGAATTTCTGCTTGGTCGAAACGCGAACTTCTAGTTGATTCTTAAAAACTCAGTCATCTGAGATTGAAACAGAATTCTTACAGTTTGAAAATATTATTTTTGAAATCCTTTTTCACCCGCCCACGCAAACTGAAAGATGTTATAAGTTTTATGTGTGTTTCAATCTAGCTTCAAAATGTAAAAACCAAGTTTCTTCGCTCAATAATGATTAGGCTTATGTTATACTAGGCACGTGTCATTATACGACAATACAACGTTCAAATTTACTTCTTGAAAGTTTCGTTGTGTCGAAAATTACGTATTTCAATAAATATTACTTAATCTAAACAAGTTACGATATTTTCTACAATAATTATATTCTCTGCTCACTTTTCACGTGGTAAATCATTAAGATTTCATCATACAAATATATAAAATGGCGCAAATGTTTTCACACAAGTTAAATAATTAAAAAAAAAAATTATAGAGCAAAGTGTAAACTCGAAGGCATATACTCACATTTACGGATAGCTTCATCGATGTGTACTTGTTTTTGTTGCAAATATATAAGTACGTATATAAATAAGTACTATTTAAGTTAAGTACTCGGATTACGGCTTAAGTACAGTATAAACAATAAACAATGCTTATTGTTATTGTTGTTGTTCGTGGTAGTAGTGATGATTATTATTGTTGTTGTTGTTTGCTCAGTTAGCTTATTTAAAGCTGTCTTAATCTCGCAGTCGTACAATAAAATGCACGCCTTTTCAATATGGAACGTTCAGTGAGGTTTTTTATTTTTGTTATTGTTATTGTTGTTACTGGGACAAATGAAATGTTCTTGTCACCACACTGCAAATCTATTAAATATCTTCTTTTATGGTTGCGTTTTTTGTCAGCGCATCTAATGTTCTTTTAATTTCAATCTTTAACTTTTGTTGTTTGTTAAAAACGATTTTTTTGTTGTTTATTTTTTGCTTTCCTTTCTAATTAAGTAACAATTGCCACTGTGTAAGAGATTATAATATTATAAATATTTCTGAGTTTTTAACAAAAAAAAAAAATAATAATAATAACTGATTTTTAAATTCATTGAGCACCTATACATATAATACACACACACATATGCACATACATAAATATTTAAAATGCAGCGCATATATGCCATTAATGTTGTGGTTGTTGTTATTATTGTTGTTGCAGTCGTTTGCCGCCGTTTGCCGATGTTGATGTTGATGTTGATGTTGTTGATTTATTTAGCCGGTTCAGTCCGAACCGATCGGTTGTGCATTTAAATTGTCGGAAGTGTTTGCATGTGCAAAAAATAATATTTCCTGTTGAATGAACACAACAAATTTTTTGTTTCTTTTTTATAAATTTTTTGCCTGCGACTCTGGACAATGCTGCTGCCGCTGTTTGTTGTTGCAATCTGTGGCATAATGTTGCGCCAACAAATATGTATTTTTATTTCTTGCTTTACTCTCTTTTTGGGATTTTATAATTTTGCACCAAATTTGTATGACTTTTTAACTTTAAAATCTTTAAAATGATTTTCTGAGAATATCTAAAGTTGCCAACAACAACAACAACAGCAATTTTGGCACTCTGACATCATCGTTATTTAAAGAAACGTGCACAATGACCTGGCAACAGGAAAATGGCGCTTAAAAAGAGGATTTGCGCGCAAAAAAAATGCAAAAACTCACAAATAAAAAATCGATTGAGTTAAGTTGAGAGTCGTTTGGCGTTGGCAGCCACAAAAAAAAAAAAAAAAAAATATCATTAAAAAAAAAAACCACGAACGAAATAACATAAAAACGAAAGGTGCAAAATCAAATTCGAGTCAATTATGAGAAAATGCTTTGAAATCAATGTTAGCGCCTGTGCGCATGCGTGCGACTGTTGCTGTGCCCATGCTCGAGCCCGTGTCTGCGGCAGGTAAGTTTCGATGCCCTGACAAAACACAAAAAAAAAAAAAACAAACTAAGACTCAAATTGTTATTTGAAATCGAAAGAATTCTATGGTTTGAATCGATTCGAATCGTATCGATCAATGTGTTGAGCGCTGGGCCGCTTGAGTCTTTCCTATTCTTGCTTATTGTTGTGTTGATGCGTGAAACGCGTGGCGCCGCTTAGATGTTGTCGACGTCGCTGTCAACGCTGTCGCCGTTAATTTGTTTCTTTGCTCTGCGCTGGTTCAACTTCTTTTGCTTGCATGCGTGTATATGTGTGTGTATGTGTGTATATTGAACACGGCAACTGTTCAGTGCAGTTTTTGCTTATCGTTGTTGTTTTATTTGTTTGTGTTTTTATTTCGCTTGACCAAAATCTTAGCAATGACAACAACCACAACAACAACAACAGCAGCAACAACAATTAACGTGAAGCTGTGCCATATTGTTGTTTGTGCCTTTTTCGACGCATTCGCATTTCAGTTAATGTTTTTTTTTTTTTGTAAATTTTGATTTGGATTATTTCGCTTCTTTGGCAAAACTTAAACATGCCAAAATTGTATTTTTTTTAAATTTTAATTGTGTTTTATTTTTGCTTCTTGTTTCGTATAACTTTTTTAATGTTTGCATTAATTGCGTTGTATTTTTCCGCAGCGGTCTTATGCGATTTTTTTAGTTGCTTAATGAATATTTGTTGCGCTCAGTTTTCTTAATTTTATTATTATTATTATTTTTTTTTTGCTAAATATAATTTTTAGCCTTTTTTTTATTTTAAATTTTTAAGTTTATATATTTTGTGTGTGTGTGTTTCAATTGCTCATATTTTTTTAGTCTCTTAATAATTAAATTTGCATTTCGTATATGTTTTTTAATGAGAAACAAAGTCGCTCTTCTCAATGATAATTATCACTGTTTCGTTTGCCGTTCATGTTGTTCGCCCCTCCGGCACGCGTATAAATTAAAACTCTTCCGATTGATTCGAAAAAATTAACAAAATGCCTCAATTTTCGTTTGCTTTGATTTTTTATATTACAACTTTTAAGTTATTAAAACATATTGATATATCTGAATTTACGCTTCACCGCACTTGTTATTTTGTTTTTGTTTTTCGTATTTTTTTTCTCGTCTGTTTAAGCAATTAATGATACATATTTTTTTACACAAAACGCGTTTTGTTTTTGGATTTGTTGTTGCACACTTTTTGTTTTGTTTTTACATTTAAATTTATTTGGTTTTATAGATATATTTTTTAATTATTATAAAAAAACACATACAATTTAAAAACTTGACTTTCGAAAATTTCTCAATTGTAGTATCAAATCACTTGTATCTGTTGCTGCGTTTGCTTTTCAAAAATATCGCCGCAATTGTTGTTGTTGCTTGTAGTTCTGTGCACTTGTTGCTTCTGGTTGCGCCAGCGTTTAAGGACTAAATCTTTTTAAACAGTAACAAAGTATTTTAAGCGAGACATTGACTTATACACTCGCTCGTTCACACACACACAGACACACAAAGCCAATAACTGCTCTGAGAGATACATTGCATGTATCTTTTGGTCTCTCTGCTGGTGCTGCTGCTATTGCTATTGATGTGTGTTGTTTTTGTGCTGAGTTGTGTAGCTCGCGTTGCTCACAAGAGCGTACCAAATTAACAGCGGTTACAGCAACAGCAAAGATTTCTTATTTTAACAAATGTGTAGAAGAAGAACAAAATTGTGCTATAAAATCGCCCACAATGTGCGCTCAGTTTGACGGATTACAGAATTTATGAATAAGAAACTTTTTTTTCACTTGTTTGATCATACATAATAGCAAAATGTTACTGTTAAAGTTAATGTTAATGCGCGCTGGCAATGTTAGGTAATTTAACAGTTTGTTTGCAGCAATGATCTCTATTTTTTTCTCTTTCGCACATGCTCTTGTTATGCGAGCGCGCCTTTCTGTCGCTTTCTCTAACACCTGTCATCTTTTTTACATTGAGAACACTTGTTGCGGTTTTATTTACGTTTTCTGCCGGTGATTCGTGACAATATTACAAAAAAAAAACCCCAAAAGAGAAGCAAACAAAAACAAAACACAAATTGCGTATAGAATGTGCGTGGATTAACTCAAGTTAAGACATTTAAGTTAAATTTAACATGAGTCAGTAAATAATATTATACCATAATTAGTTTGTGCATTTGCGTCATTATTTTGGCCAAACTTGCAGTTGGTTTTTTTTTTGTTTTATCATATACAAAAACCACACGGATGTTTTTTTAGCAAATTAAGCAATTTGAGTGCGGCGGCGACATCTACAGTCAGTCAGACAATGGAAAATTATAGACTATTTTAATTGTTATGTTATTAGTTTTATTAACATATAATTGCACGTTAACGATGCCAATAAGAGAGCCGTCAATGTACAATTGACTTTGTTTTTTTTTTGCTTAAGGGCTTCAATTGCATGATTCAAAAATTTTTGTAATTTTCTGCTTACATTATTGGAAAAGTTTATTGCATTTTTTCATGAGAATTTCTGTCTGATTTAACTTGTATTGTTATTGTGAAAATAATGATGACGAAACAAAAAACAATCGTGATGTTTCTATTTTTCAATGCATATCTTAATACGGATCTTAAGTAAAAATACGAATTTCGAAAGATATAAAATTAATATGAAATTAATTTACGTAGAAGTCAAATAGAATAAGATCAGAAAGTGTATAAAATCAGGCACAGGGATAAGTTCTTATACAAATGTGATACATCGAGAAAGTTATCGTTCCAAACAGGAACTGTTCTAACTTCAAAAAAATAGACCGACAAAAATGCAGTCACAAAATTTGAACAAAGTCAAGATCTAAATGGTGGTTTTATCCATTGATCAGACCAACTATCGAACAAGTATCGAATAGAACTGCAAGCGACATAAAAATATATTAATAAATAACTTATAGATGCGCTTCAGTTGATATTTGGTTAACAAAGATTATTAACACTTAAAAAAAACAAGCAGCCCAAGAACATTTTGATGTAACAGTTGTATGTGCTGTGTGATTGCCTGTAACATACGAGTGAACGTTACAAACGTAGTAATATGGTAGCCAAATTGCTAATGCAATGCCTTATGTTCAAATAGGTTGGCGAATAACATACGTAAGGAAGTATTGAAAACAACTAAAATAAGCTTTTTGTTTTTTTTCAGCAGTTTGGTCCCTCTATTTTTGCAATTAAGACATTACAGATGGGTAGCTTAAAGTCTCTCAATCTGTTTTTATGGAATTATCATATCTTAATATATCGCGCCGTTAAAATCCTTATTGTTTTTAAGTTGAGAAAACGTTTCCTAAAAAGCAACTAAAAACGATGTCGAAAAGTATAACACTATTTAGAGAATTATTAAGTTTTTAATAAAATATTTAATAAAGAAGATATTACGTAGGCAAGCATTAATATTACGCAATATTGTTTGTTTTGACTTCTTAATTAATTAACTGTAAAGTTAAAAATAGAAATTCGCTCAATGTCAAAGCAGACAATTGGTTGAGAATATTTGCGACACGTGCTACTAATTAAAGACACAATAACTTTATTTTCAACAAAAGCACAAATTAATCATCGGAACGAATTTGACAGTATTTGATTAAAATAGAAACCAGTTTTCTAACAAGTTTCAACCTATTGACTAATTATAGCAAAAGTCTATGCCAAAAATAGCACGATATGCTATATATTATTATATAACAACTATAAACCGATCAAAGATAACGAAACTTAATTAATATACAAGCAAGGGAAACAAACAATTAAAGTTACACACACGCACACACACACACACAACTGTATAGACACACAGTTATAGGAAGCACCTGTGCAAAGCACATTTCAATATTTACTTTTATATAAATAGAAATTGTGACCATAACTGTATGCTTGGCCAATAACTAAAATTAATTATAATAAATTTACTTGTCAATGAAAAAACAACAACAACAAGAGAAGCAAATGTCAGCAAACCAACTGATTAACATATTAGAGAATTAAGCGCCGCCAACACGCTAAGCGTTTTCAAAATTCACAGATTCAACGTCGTTAATCTCATTTTGTGTTAATTTATTTTGAATTTCATTTGTGAGTGCAACAAAAACTAAAGTCGCGTCGTTTCTCTGGATTTTTATATTTTTTTTTTTTTATTTTATACCGCTGAGTCACTTGCAGTGCAAACAGAAATCTCATAAATTTTACGATTCCGCTTAGATACAATAACGAAGTGTGCAGACAACATAAATGTCAGCACACACACACACACACGCACACATAACAGACTCACAGGCACAATCTAAAATGCACACAAAATCAGCAGACGTGTTTGCCATTGGAGTATGAGTTGTCATTTGTTGTTGTATTTTTGATTTTGGAATGAAAATCAAGAAGAGATTTCAACAAGTGGTTGGCCGCCCTTTTCTCATCAAGCACTCACACACACGCACACACTCACTTAAAAGCATAGATAAAACGCAATACAGACATCCAATTTCCGATTACGCACCATTACTTTAGTCGGAAACGGAAATTGTAGCGAAGTTTGCAAGATTAACAAAATGTTTAAGCATAGTCGACTCTTAGTAGCGCTACCAACAAATGTACATATGTACATCTCAGTAAAATTAAGTTAATCCAATAAGAAAATTGTACATTGAACTCATTGTGCGATTGCTTCTATGATAGCTTCATATTATAATAATACGATAAAGAAGTTTTGCTTTGAAACACAGCGTGATATTTTAAGTAGTCGGATACACTTCTATTGTATAATTTATAGCTTTAACTAAACTTAATCTGTATCACATACATGTATTTACTATTGTGTTATATACTCTAAAAGTCATTAATCAGAAGTCAGTGAAGTGAAAATCTTTACTTGTTCCCTCAGTTAACTTTTTTGTGTTTCGTGTGAAATTTAAATATTTAAGTGTTGACCTTGTAACAATTTTGTTTACATCACACAATACACACATGCATGCACACCGTATGACATGTACGCAAGCCATTTAACGAAACATTAACGAATTTATTCAACGGACTTGATTAAAGTGTTAACAACCTCAAATTGGAGCAAACGAAAAACGTATCAAATTATTGTCGAAGCAAATGTATAGCATAAGATGGAGGGCACTAATTCTATGCCAAAGAAATACACAAGTTTCCGATAGCATAACTTTAGCTTACCTTCGGCACTGCGATATGTAAATTATGCAAATTTCTGCAAATTCTCGGCGGTCTTATCGTAACCTCTTGAGGCGGCTGCATGGTCACTCTCAGCACAGATTTGTAGTTTTTTTTTTTGTTTCTTCCTTTTTTGTCAGTGTGTGTTTGTTTGATAGCTGTGATAAGAGTGCTTTTTTGATCGCTACGGGCGATTCTCTATAACTTCTTTTACGTTTGTTGTTGTTGTTTTTGTTTCTAGTTTTTTGGTTTTGTTTTTTTTCTTTTTTGCGTCTTATTTTATTTAACTAAACACTCAGAACACACTCTCATGTGCGCAATGTTTCTCTCGTCGTTATTAGAATATTTACCGCCATTTTGTATGTATTTTCGTTAGATCTTTGTGCGAGCGTTTATAATGCATGAATTTGCGCTAAGTTAAGAATTGTTTGTCAAGCGCCACACGAGAATTTAATTGAATGAATTAACTTTTTTTGTGAATGACACAAAGCAAAACAAGTGTAAAAATAAATAAGAAAAAACATAAAACGAAATGAAAAGTGACAACACTGTTTTCACCATTTTGACATTTTACACACATTCTTTTGATATATTTTTGCTCATTTATGAATTATGTGCGCACGTACACACACACACATCGACAACGTACCGTGTGTCGGCAGAGACAGACTGATATAAAACAAAATCTGTGATAATCACGCACACCCACCGACACAGTGACAAATCAGCGCAATACACGCACAGTTGTATAGATGGACAGACAGACTGCAAAGCGATACGCGGCGCGTACGATCATCACTTGCAGTGACATTCAGTGCCAGTCAGGGAATTTCGTTTTTTTTATATATATAGACATGTATATGTATATATACAGAAATCTGTTCTTTTTTTATTACTTTTTTTTCTTCTTCTTATCTCTCAAATTTAATATGTATTTTCATTCATACATTCACTAAATCACTCCCATTAGAGCGACAACGCACTAGTTAAGCGACAGGAAGATGAGTTGCGTAGCGGCTCTGCTTTTATATGACGCTGATCAACACTGATATCCGGCGTTATGCATACCACTATAACGTTGCTATTATAGGCATTTCGTTTGAATTGAACACAATTTCTTTAACATTTTTTTTATTTTTACAAGTTTTATGTACATTTGATTTTCACTTTATTTCGTGGCCTTTACATTCGCATAGCCATTGTGACACTTTTGAGGTCTTTTGGACAATTCTACGTGTACTTACATACATATACACGCGCATATATATGTACATTTCTGTGCATACAAACGCACATATATCAAATTTTAATGCTTTTTAAAAATCTTCCACGCACAACATATAAACAAATTGGTCGAAGATAAAACAACGCGACGCATTTGTATTAAAAAACAGAATTTTAAAGACAAAAAACAATAAAAATAATAATAATAAATAAGCTGACTGACTGAGAACGATGACAAAATTTTAAAATAAAGCGAATGAACATCCAGCGAAGCAACGAAAGCACTGAATGCAAAATGTGAAACGGCACGAAATTCTGGACTTGAGTTCTCTGGCGTTCTGTTCTGTTCTGTTCAGTTTGTACGATTGTTTGGTTGACTGTACATACATACATATGTATATGCACACAAATATGCTTACATATAATGTATACATACTTACAAACATAAGTAATGATATGTATACATGTGCATGATCATCAGACAGTGCGGCAGCGGTAGACCGAAAGCCGCCGTTACCTCCCCAAAAAAAAAAAAAATTGAAAAAACTCACTATATAAATACAAGTACAATTCACATGCCGGGTTTTTCTGACAGACCGATAAACAAACCAACCGACAGACAGACAGACAGACAGACAAAGAGACAGGCCAGCAGACAAGCAGACAAACAGGCGAAGAGCTCGAGAGACAAATGACTACGACTGCGACTAATGGGGACTAAAAACGTACATTTGTATGCATATACATACATACATATGTTTGTTTGTCTGTCTGTATTATCTGTACATATAAAGCGCAGTCTTTATGTTAAAGATAGTAGCGGATTTAATGCATGCCAAACATACACTAAAAACTTTGGAGTTTTGAAAAATTCTTTTAAATTTAAACGATACTCAAAGAAATATAAAAAAACAAATAAAATTTAATGGAAAACTTAACTTTTGTTATCTCTGTTTATCATATGTTTTCTTTTTGTCAACCGAATCCGTCACTGGAAAATGTATTGTGGATAAAAAAAAAAAACACAAAAAATTGTAATTCTCCTAAAGTCACACAAAAACTGATTATCTGTGTGAAAATATTTATAACAGTCAGCGACATTAGCTCAATGCAGACGCAATTGTTGAATAGTCTCTTGCTCTCTTTCTCTTACTCACTCATTGTCACTCCATTGTTTCTCTCGCTCGCTCTCTTGCTTGCACACACTTCGTAAGTAATGTCACGTTCACACTGAATCCGCTAACTATTACTTAATAAACACTTGAAGAACGAATCAGTGCAAGAAGTTGCTTGTGCGGCAATAAAGACGCATTCAACGCCTTCCTTAATACAAGTATAAATTCAACATGTTCGAAGATTATTTGTTAACTTTTATTTGATAAAATTATATTAGATATAAACATGAATTAAAACAATGAAAAGCCTGGCTCGTTTTATTATTAATATCATGTATACGCAGCGTGTGCCACAAGAACAACATATAATATTAGTCATAGATGCTTGCATATGAACGCTATAAAGTTATTGAATAACGGTTTCACATTTGCTTTTCATTATCTTTTTATAACTTTTGTTGTTTTTGCTTAATTATGATTTATTTCTTACAGTCAGATTAAGCAATTGAAACAAGTTTGAAACTGGCATGTGTGGCATGCAATTCCGTAAATTTAATATTTAATAACTTGCATTTTTTTTCTGCACAAATGAACAGCGCACAATGACAACTTGTGATAGTGATCAAAATCTAAAAACAAGGCAACAGCTTTCAATGAGCTAAGCTCAGTTCAATTCAGCTTAGCTTAGCTCAGCGAAGCGCAAAAGGAAATGCGAATGCGAATGCAAGCCATGACAGTGGAATATTTTTAAACGCTTGTATGCTTTAATTAATTATTGCACGAGGAATGCATATCGGAATGAATAATTGTTTTGTCGTTGGAATTATTACGCTAATTGTTAGTGTGAACTTTCACGCGAACAAGCCACGCCAACAACACAACAAATTTAAACACTTGCATAAACAAAAACAAAAACAAACAATTGAAACAAACAAAAATTATCTTCGGAAATTACCATAACAGATTTCAATACCTAAAGTGGAACACAACCAAAATCGCATGAATGAAATCTCACTAAACAGTCTGCGTCATCTTCATGAGAAATTTTCAATTCGCCAAAAGATTATTTAAGCTAAATATGCAAAAGCATGACAGGCAATACCACGAAATCTCGCCAAGTAAGATTTTAATCATTTTTCTCGATAAACTCATTAATACAAAACATATTCTCTCAATCAACGAAACTTATACGAAAACTATTTTAGATGTATGTATTTCTTAACTGGCATTTTGTGTCACAGCTTAACCTGAAATAGTCATTTGACAAATTCATTGATATTCGTAGTTTACTTTAAACTTCTTCTATTCCCATTTCTAAAGAACTTATTGGTCTTTTGCATATTTACATGCAAGAGCTAGCTTGGTACGAAGGGAGGTTAGTCCCCTTGCATAAATCAGACCCAATTCAAGTATTGGTAGTACCAAAGCTGTTGCCCAACCCTTCCCCCTCTTGGCTATGCCTTTGTGTACATGAATCTTTCTGTTAAATGCGCACCAACAACAATAACCAATCTTGGCTATAAAAAAATATATTTGCCGGTGACTTTTCAACGATTGTAATTTAAGATTAGCCAAAGCACAATTCAAGTTATTTACAACATGTAATTGAAACGTTCACTTTACTTTGCTTTGGTTACGTTTGCGCATATAAATGTGTAGATGAAAGTTGGCTAAAAATAGTTAACGGCGACAAAAGTGTTGCCAACTACACAAAATTATACACACAACAAGACCACCTTCAGACATACAGCACAATTGCGGCTGCTGTAGTTGTTGTTTTTGCTGTTGTTGTGTTTTTTTTTTTTTTCATTTCAAATACCGTTAAGGCATTGCTTAAGCCCACGCCAATTTTTTTTCGTTTAATTTTTATAATATTTATTTTAAAAAATTTATTAAAATAAATAAAAAATACAAACTTACCATTCTGCTTATGGTTTTGCCAAAGATTTTAAATGAAAATTATTCGTGTTAGTTACACTGACAGTGATCCACAAGAGTAAACGCAGCCAAATTATTAAGTTACTATGCGCGACTTTGATCCTTTGAAGTTGAACTGATGAAATGTTTGCAAAAGTTATTCGCAACGCGCTTTTATACTTTATGCATAGAATTTTGTATGCCAGCAACCCCAAAACATCACACACATATAGTCACACACACACACACACACACACACATTCATGCAATGCCTTCCAGCTGCTTTTATCTTTTGTCTATGTTGTAAGCAAGCATTATTAGCATTTGACTGATTATAAGCCACACAACTAAAAGAGTTATCATTTCGTTGCCGCTTCTTCTTTTGTATTGTTTTGTTCAGTTCAGTTATAATGCAATTATCCTGCTGTCACATTCATTTACATTCATCATTTGCTTATTGCTTATCAATTATTTGCTGTACTTGTTGATTATGTTGATTAGCATGACACCGCTCAATGCTATTATTTGATAAAATATTGTTCGCTGTCAATAGTTATTGCATTGTGAATGTGTAACCCCGTAATTGCAATATTTACGAAATTACGTATACGCCGCGAAGCATAATCAAATGAGTAACAAAGAAGCTTTCGCGGCCTGTCATTACACTCAGTCGATGTTGCTGTTACTGATTGCAAGGACAAATTATTTGCTATTTGTTGTATTTCTATTACAGTTGTTGTTTTATATTATTTTTTTTTTTTTTGCATACAAACTATTTATTCTTTTATTTAAAAAAAACTCTATAATCTTAAAAATATTTTATTTAAGTTTCAGCCAAAAAATGGTTTCTTGCCGTGATGTCCGTGACCATGCCCATGTCCATGTCCACCGCCGCCGCCGACACCAACTACTGCCGGTTGAACAACGACAGGTTGCACTATCGGCTTTACAACCACTATTGGTTGTACGACGGGCTTAACAACAACCGGCTTAAAAACTGGCTTCGGTTTGAATTTGTATGGTGCTGAGACTTGCACATATTGCACTTGTTGTTGTTGTTGTGGTTGATGTGGAGGTTGTTGCTGTTGTACAATTGGCAGTGGCGCAATAACATTTGTTACTTCTTGCAGATTTCGCCCACCTCCCAACTTGCCCTTTGAAGGCGTTGCAGTAGTTAATGCAGCCAACAGTGTCACGCTAAGTAACTGTAAAATGATCTTTCGTCCTCTCATTGCGATAGTTTATCTTTTCACTTCTCCAAACAACTTAGCTCTGCCTGAATTTTGTCAGTTACCCCATTATTTATAGTGAGTACATCTCCATAATGAGCATGGATGTACATATGTATATACATACATACATTTTAAAATTGGCATGCATTAATTGTCACCAATTTTCATTCATTTCATTATTATTGCTAAGCATCACACGCTCAGTATTTTTGAAAATAAATACTTAAAACTTCACGACTGTTAATCATATGCAGAAGCGTTCTTGGTAAATCCCACGATGTAAGTAGAATTAATAATTAATAGGCGTGATTCGTTATGGCAAGATAGTTTTCAAAATATATATATATTTGTATAAATACATATATGTATGTGCATAATCGGCGACTAGGAAGCTGAATAATTTCAACATCTGGTCAAAAACATTTTTATTGTATTGTTGTATAATCGTGAAATCATTTTACGTAAAGTGATCATTTAAAAACCATGGTATATGAGTATCCCACCTCATGACGTCTATAACATTTTTTATGTTATCGAAACGTGAGATGCATGGCCAAATCATATTGATTTGAGGCGTTGACATAGTTCGTTTATTTGTTTTTATTCTTTTCTTTTGCTTTCCATTTCAACAGTAAATTTGTTGATTTTAACATGCAGTACAGGTTCATCATTAATTGAGGAAGCAGACATAAGCTCAGTCGTAAACTTGTTATAAAACAACCTATAATAATTTTTTTCTTTGTCGACGCTATTCATACCTATATTTCATGCAATTATATACCAGAAATAAATATTTTATGTTTTAAAAAAATTACCGCAAAGAACTGGATAACACAAAATTTTAAAGAAAACGCCGTTACTGGAAATTGTTTTAGTTGGCAGTTCCTCGCGTCGGATTTACAGATTTTTCCAATACTGTTTTTAAAACATTAATAGTGTTGCCAAGTATTATTGTAAGAATAAAATTATTTCAAAATTAGATAATTACCATCCCCGTAAATGCTCATTTACAAAAAATTATGACAAATTCGAATATGTAAATTAACATCAATGCTTAAGAAGCCAATTCACGACGAATATACTAACCCAAAATTTGTTAAAATCAAATAAAAAAAAGTAAAGAGTATAATTTTTTGTTTAAGTTGAATTTTCAGACAAATTCAATTCGGCAAGAATCAAACAATCAAACAAACAATTGAACGTATTGACACACTTGACACACTGGCTGATTTCTATGTGTCTTTGACACGGTTTCTGTTAACAGTTTTCATAATTCAACTTGCCGTTAGCTATATATCTATGGCTAAATTGGATGGATCCCCATTTTGATATGTTTTATCTCTTTCTGTTTTTTCTGACTTATTTTTCAAGAGCCGATTCATTCTCGCCTCTTTCAACAACAGAAATACTTAAATTTCAAATATTAAGCCAAACCTAGGTTGGTTGATTAAATTTCTTGAAAAAACAGCTGGCATCGCTAACTTAAAAATGCAATTTTGTTTGAAAAAACATCTGGCATCGCCAACTTGAAAATATTATTTTTATTTATTTAATTTAACTAAAAATTATATAAAATAAAGCCGTAATGGAGCCCGATCATATAAATTTAATAAGCGACGGGGAGGTTATAGAGATTGAGGACAGTTTGATTACATTAGACGACTCCGTTGACGAAAGTTCTGTCGGGCGGCCAGCACAAAGTGGCAGCAACCTAGAAGTGGAGGATGGCGAAGTTACGCCGGAAGACGAAGAAGTAAATTTGGTGTTTACTTTAAAATTTAAAAACAAAGGTGACTTCGAAAGTTTACACAACTTAGTGCAACGAGCTTTAAGCACAGCCCTCGCTCCAGAAAACATAGAAATCCGTATATCGGACGATGATGAACTGAGACTTTCTGCACATCGGACAGTTGTGGATAGTAATGAATCGGACAAATTAAATTTTGAAGAGCTATTCCAAGTTGATACGGAGCCGGCAGTGAAATTGGATACGGAACTTGTGCCTTCATACAGGCGCTCTGTAAAGAAAGAACTTAATCAGGAGACACCAGTGCCAGCGAAAGATAATGAAGATAGATGTGAGCGGCCTAAAAACAACAGTGGTTGCTTTAACTGTGGCTCAGCAAACCATTCTTTACGTGAATGCACAAAGAAGCAAAATAGTGCCAGAATACAACGTGCAAAAAAGCAGCATTCTAGTAAATATGAGCGATACCACGTCGATGTGGAGCAAAGATTTGCACATATACAACCAGGCGCCTTAAGCAATGACGCTCGTGTCGCTCTGGGCTTGAAACGCGGTGAATTGCCCTTTATATTTTATCGGATGAGAGTCTTGGGCTATCCACCAGCTTGGCTAGAAGCTGCGCAAGTTGTTGATTCGGGAATTTCACTTTTCAATGCCGATGTAAGTGGCAAATGTTCTCTTCTTTTAGTTTATTATTTTAAGTTTATATACATAAAAACCATTTTTAGGGCACCGACGTTCTAAAGTCGGACGACAATGTCAATAAACATGAAATCGCCAAAGAGAGTGTCAAATTTGATATAACAAAAATTGTTGATTTCCCCGGTTACAATGTCCATCCTGGATCTCGATTTTACGACGTAAATACAATCCCCTTCTAAATGTTTTTAAGTCAATTTTTAATATTGATTTAATTTTTAGGATTTCAGACATCATTGTGTACCAGCTATTAGTGACTTACAAAAGAAGGAGCGGCTCATCGAAGCGCTTGGCGACAACATACTTAAAAGTTATAAACGAAGAAAACTAAAACACTTGCCTACTGCCCACGATTTCGAATTTGAGATCTCCAGCTCGGTAGATTTAAAAACAGATGATATGGAAATCGAAGACTCCAACGAAGCAACTGCTACAAAAATTGAGTTTACAAGTCCTATGCCGCCAGATGATGAACTAAAAGACGATAACTGTAAACCACTAGAACCGCCACCAACTACACCGCCATTAGAAGGCGAATTCAAAGTAGATATAAGACGTGATTCACCCTCTTTGGAAGATTTGCAGGCACAACAAGAACAGCTGTTGCTACAATTAGAGTCAAATGTATCAGTTAGTGAAGACGTTGATAAGAAAGACAATACATTAACTGACGTTAGCTTAGAAGAGTCTACAGAAGAAAATGTAAATGAAAAAGGAGCCGAGAACCAATTATCACTTAAACGAACAGCTATTGATATCACAACGCCAGAACACAAATTATTATCAAAGCATTTTAAAGCTACTCATATGGGCACTCCCGTATTGAGGTTTTCTGAGTTTGAAAAACTTCCTGATGGCGAAAATTTCAAAGTCGGCGTCAGTGATGTGATCAATTTTGAAAATCTTCCCGACTCGACTGGCAAATATGAACAAATGAAAGATGTTATTAAAAATGTGCGAAAAACAATTACAAAATTACAGAATGAAGATGATTAAATACATAAGAACATATGAGGGCAATAAGTATGTTCATAATGAGAGTAATATCTAAATATTGAGCGATGGAATAAGTTGTGTATAATGAATTGTATCAATTGTATATTAAGTGGTGTTTTCTGAAAGGGATCAGTCGAATTAGTTATTTATATACATTTAATTTTTTTTAATCTACAATATAAAGTACAAATATATTTCTAATCAAGAAAATAAATATTAAAAGTGTGATAACATAAACTTTATGTATTCAAACAATGGGAGACCTTCTACAAATGTTAATGTCTATTCATACTGTTTCTAAAATATTTCCATTATTTATGCAATAATATAACTCAAAGATAATTTTTATTTTGTGGCGGAAAATAAAAGACAATCCTCACAATTCGGAAAAATAAAAGTATGAAAAGAAAATACAGAGTGTAAAACATTGCCTTATCAATTGACAGCCGGTGGAGCCGGTGGTGGAGGCGGCGGTGCAGAACCGTCATTATCACGATTAGAACGGCTACGCTTCGAGGACGTAAGAGAGAGCAGTGTATCTGGACGCATGATATACATGAACACAGCAAGTAGCATTAGAACCGCAGTAATCGTAAAACTACTAGTATCACTGGTACCTGGACCACTTGGTTGAACACGACCACTTACTATGGAATAAAGTGCGAGTTACATGATTAAAGTATGAGAACCGAATACAACATTGCATAACTTACCATCTATACACTCGGTATCGGTACAATGATTCTGATTTTGACGAATCTACATTTATAAAAATTCCATAATAAGACATACACTTATTTTAATTTATGCAAGATAAACATACAAACGCCAAGAGTCGCTGCATTGCAAATTCATGCGACCAAATACACTCGCATTCATCACACTCGTCTCCCATTTCGTTACTGTTGGATAAACGAAACTGTAAACTGAAGAACAAAAAGATAATTAATTGTTTATTGCACACTTGAGCTACTGACGTGGCTTTAAAAAAATGCTTCAATGTTTTGCTTAACACCAAAATTAAAAATATATATGTAAAACAAATACAGAGACGTACTCAACTGAAACAATAATTGCTCACAATCGTGCTTTAAATGTGATTAGACATCTCACTACACAAAAAAATAATAACAAATACGTACTGATAAAAAGCAGAGCTTTCAGTCGTGCTATTTAAAAATTTTGTTGATTCGCGAATCAAGGCAACTTTACTAGAATGATTGGGTTTGAATTTCACTTATCAATTCTTTTGTACAAAGCAAAACAAATTAATTTTAAAACACATATGACTATGACAAATTAATTCATTCTGAACAACTGAAGTTTAAATGACATGTCAAGCATTGCTAAATACATACTAATATTTACATTCTAAAAATTAAAAAAAAAAAATACTAATGTCATTGCTACAATTCTTACTTACTACGTTTCAATTAATTAACCATTTACCTAAAATGAAGATTACAACAATCAAGTTTTTCTTCGCAGCCTCCTTTCCACCCCTTCTTTTAAAAATATTTTCAGTTTAACTTGATTACCGTTGTTGCTTTACACTTGATTCGTTCCAATTGCACTAATTTCGGCCACGAACACAAGTTTCAAATAAAATACACCGCAATTTATCCAGTAAATTGTAAATATTTTCCCATAACTTATGCAACTAAGGAATGAAGCCGAAATAAATTCATTTTTAATTATGCTACTGGAAAATTGTATTTTTTTAAGACAAAACTAAGCGCTGCCAACTTACTTGTAATACACATAAATACTTACATTTTTCGAAAAAAGTGCACTAGTTAGTGCTTTTCAATTATTTCTTTTTCGAACTACGAATGCGGCTCAAACCAAGTCTTCTATTGATACTGCGAGTAGTTATAGGGATGGGCGATATGGGCGATGGATCACCATACATACTTAACCGCTCAATACGTTCGATGGTTGAAGGATTTGGATTGGTTTCCGTTACATTTACACTTGACGTCTGTGACAAGTTGCTGCAG
The DNA here is from genome assembly GCA_037044515.1 of Phortica magna. Taxonomy (NCBI): domain Eukaryota; kingdom Metazoa; phylum Arthropoda; class Insecta; order Diptera; family Drosophilidae; genus Phortica; species Phortica magna. Next base: position 28,431 of record JBAMBP010001359.1, read on the forward strand.
TCCATATTACTACTTTCCCAATTTATTTTCTGAAAGTCGGTACTTAAACTTTTGTGTGCTTCATTGTTAGACTTTAAAGGTCGTGGTGTGCTTGTTGCTAGTACAGTACTAGAAAAAGTATCTAAATTCCTTTTTGGTGTCACTTTTGAACTTTCAATGAGCTCCTTGCGTGTTAATGGGGATTTTATCTCTTTTGTGCTTTGAGCATGTTTTAGCTTCCTGCGTTTGCTGAGTGTAAGCAAATTTTTACGAGAAATAACCGAGGCTGTTTTACCTCCGCCAACAGGTTTTTGAAGCTCTGATAAAGAAGATTGCAACTGCCCATAGCTCACAGGTGTTTGTAGAGTTTTTATTTCAAAAGAAGAAGATTTTTGTAAATTATTTACATGAACTGGTGACTCGGAGAACGTATTTTCTAAATTATTTTCCACGATTTCTTGAATTCCAATAGTTAAAGCTTGTTCAGTTGCAGTTAAAGGCTTTTGTTTAGGTTCTATTAAGTCCTTAGATAGAATTTCTGGGAGTTCAGAAAGTATTTTAGTTGCTCTTTTCATTGCTTCATTAGAAATAGAAATATTTTTTTTAGATGCTGTCAAAAAACCAACAAACTCTGGTTCCTTAATGCTAGTTGTATCTCTTTTCAGTAAATGTAAATCCTGATTTAATGGCATGTCTTTCTCTACATGTTTTTTATTCATTAAAACAATTTCGCTTTTAAATCTCTTTGAAGTCGAAGTCTCAAAGTCTATATTTTCAAGCATATGTTTTTGAGTGTCTTTAGATAATTCTTCTTGGTTTTTTAATGGTGAGTTTTGTTCACTTTTTCTCAACTCGCTTATTGGCAGTTCAGGCAATTCAGAAAGTATATGGGCCGCTTTTTTCATTGCTTCATTAGAAATGGAAATACTTTTTTGGCTGGCGGTTAAAAATCCAACAAATTCAGGTACCTCAACGCAAGTAGTATAATTATTTAGTAACTTTATATTCCGTTCTTTTTGTTTATCTACCTTAAGCTTCTTGAGATTAATTTGTTCAATTTTACTTTGAAATTCAGCTGAGACGATTGTCCCAACGGCCACTTGTTTCTTGATTTGTTTACAATCCTTATTTAAAACCTCTTCTGTTTCAAGGGCAGTTTTTTGCTTAGATTGTTTGATGTCCTCCAATGGTATATCCGGCAGTTCAGAAAGTATGTGAACCGCTCTTTTCATTGCTTCATTCGATATGGCTATATGTTTTTGACTTGCTGTGACAAATCTTACAAACTCTGGGTCCTCGGAGAAAATTTTATTGGGTTCCAACGATTGTTTTTCTTTTTTTATTAAAATGTTATCATCATACACTCCAGATTTCATGCCAATTTTATCACATTGTTTATTTTCTGGGAACCATTCATTTAAATGAATATTTCCAACATCAAGTGTTTTTAATATTTTTAGTTCAGTGGCTCGTTCCATTGCCTCTTTAGAAGTGCAGGGTTTGTCATCAGTATTTTCTTTTGATTCGTAAGCCTGTGCATCTCTAACAAACCAATCATCATCAGCATTTTTCAAAATGTCATCATTAATTCCATCAATTTCTGGCAATTCCTTCAGTACGCATTTTGCACGTTTTAATGCACTGTCTGATATACTGATTGGCTTTTGTGATGCTGTAGAAAATCCCATGAACTCACAAGGAAGTGACGTTTTTTTATAATTCGTATGAGTATGTTCTTGTGACACGTTTTTACTAAGTAAATCTTCTGTGTTATATTTTATAAACTCATCACAGTCTTCATTCCATTCGTCATAAGATTGGCTTTTGGACAAAGATGATTTTTTCTTGGCCCCAATGTTTTCTTTGTTTGCCGATCCAGAATTATTCTTCTGGCTTTTTGTTTCATTAAGCTCATCCCTGTTAATTAATTTTGAAAAACTGTCATCATGGTCAAAAAACTCTTCACTAAGATTCAAGTCTTTTAGCTCAAAGTTCTCTATATAAAACACAAAAAAATTTATTTATTGAACGACAAATTAATAAAAATATGTGTTTGTCCATACCAATTTGTTTATCTTTGTTACAATCAGTTGATGAGTAATCCTTATTATTTTGCATTTCCAAAGAATTTTGAAAGTCAGTTTTCACTATAAATTCACACTCCGTTACTTCTGGTTCCTCCTCATCAAGAAACCAGTGGTAGTCGATAAAAATCAAGGGCATACTTTGTCGAAATTCAAAGGTGTGTTCCGTATCAGACGTACAAGCATCCTGCTGAGTTTGGTTATCAGTTTGTAAGCTCAAATCAAGATCTATTTTTTCATACTTAATTTGAGAACTTTCTTTTATTGTATCTGGGTCGTCATTTTTAGCGTTTTGTGTGAAAAATGCACTTAAATTCATCAAATTTTGGCATAACCTGTCCGACGTATTCGGGTTGAAGTCCGCTGGATGAGTGGACGACCACTGCATTGTGTGATCTTCTTGAACTGACAGACCTGAGGAACAGTTGCTTATGCCATCGTTATCGCTCGGTTCTAGATCATGTATACTTTCATCATTCCGTATACGGCTGTAGGTTAGTAACACTTTATCTCGAAAACGAAAGTACGGCGTTGGGTTATTAGCATCATTAAACCAATCTTCTTGATAGTAAGGAAACGAGCAGAAATCATGTTGAATGACTTCGATAATTGAATTTTTACCTTCCGTTTCATTCTTACCATCACTCTCAGTATAACTTTCAAAATTTCGTTCAACAATTTTACATATATCCATGAGTTCTGTGTTTGTCATGCTACATTCAACATCTGATTTAGGATGACTGTTTTCGGAATTATCTGCCGGTTCTGCTTCGCTTAATATGAACTCGTTAAGCTTTACAAAGCCTTGTCCTTGTGTAAGTAAAATTTTTTTGTTTGCACAACGTTTAGACTGCGCTTGTGAGCAGTCCAACCAATCTGCTTCCGGATTAAACATATGACAATCACTTTTCAACCAATTTTCTGTTACCGGCACCACAAATGTCTCGTTGATTCTATCATCATTGTTTACATCTTTAGACTCAACTGGTGAGGATCTAGTATGTGACTCATGATCAAAGACATTAGTATCCTTTTTTGACTGTCGTTTCTTTTTCCTCCGCTCCTTACTCGCATTTATCGAACTTTCGGTGTCACATGTCGGACTAAGACTTATACTATCGTCCATATCAAAATATCATCAATACGCAATATTTCTTATCAATTGATTTATATTTTTACAAAACTTAGTGAGCGCAGTTAAGCTAAGCTAAGTGTTGAAAACTGTTTTTGTAACTTTTTATAGATGGCACTTATCGCTAGGGATGATAATATTCGTAATTGAATTGAAATAAAAAGCAGAAGTAAGAAAGTATTGAAATGAATATATTCATACGTTACTAAAAACTAAATTAAGATGCTTAAAAATGTATTAAATAAGAATATACAAAAATGAATTGTAAAATTACCAATATATTATTATTGATTTAATTAATTAATAAGAGAATATTGGAACTCAAAATCAGAATTGCAAGAATTAACCGAAAATGTCGGTTAACCGTAAACCCATTAACTGATTAATACATATTTTTGCCATCACTACTTATCGTTGCGAGACTGAACTGTCAGTTGGCAGCGCCTGTTATTAGTGGCTGCAATTTTCACTGCTCGAAAATTAGAATTAATTTTCTTTTTTTAAAATTAAGCCTCAATTTAATCCACATTCACATTTGTGCATTAGAAAACTCTTTGTACGGATCTAATAAACGTTTTAAAACAAAGTAGTCGTTCGCTAAAGCGTTTTATGTATTGGAAACGGTAGCTTGTTCGTAAAAGTGAAAGCCTTTGTGAAAAAAGGAATTGAGGGGAGAAAAGTCAAGGCGAGAGCAACGACAACGATTTTTTTTAGTGAATACGAAGAGGACGAGTCTGTAAAACGAGTGAAAAAAAAGAAGGCTACTTGTGAGCTGCATCTAGTGGGTAAAACGTTTAGAACTTCGAAACACATCTCTACATTAACTTCAACTTGCACAGTCGAAGACGTGTCTAAATAAAGCCTATACTTCGTAAGACGCTATCTAAATTCTTGACAACTGTAGTAAAACTTACAACAAATCTATTTTTCCCCGCCACCACGCCATTTAAACAGTCCGCAGTGCCGCCACCAATTATGTTTGTAAACTCAATGACGTTCCGAGGTAACCCGGCCAATTATCACCAGCAACAAGCGCTGAACCATCACCCACTAGCAGCAGCGGCTGCCGCTGCACATCACCAACAACAATTACACCACCATGCCGCAACTGGGCAATTAGGCCATCATCACGGTGGACATGCCGCCAGCAATCATCTCGCAGCGGCCTCTGTGCTTAGTCGTCACGGACCATTGAGTGGTGGAAATTTAAATTCATTGTCTTCGCACTCTTCCGGTGCTGGTGGATCAATTGCCACAAGTAGCAATAGTAGTAACAATTCGCCAGATAGCGGTAAAATTTACATAAAAAATTTAGAACGTTCCATAGACAACAAGGCTGTCTACGACACGTTCTCTGTTTTTGGTAATATACTCAATTGCAATGTTGCAAAGGACGAAGATGGTAACTCGCGTGGTTATGGCTTTGTGCATTTTGACACTGAAGAAGCTGCACGTGCGGCAATCGAAAAGGTCAACGGCATGCTGTGCAACAACCAAAAAGTGCATGTTGTAAAATTTATACCGCGTCGTGATCGGGAACAAGAGAAAGCTACTCATTTCAAGAATCTCTATGTTAAGAATCTCAGTGACGATTTTACTGAACAACATTTACGGGAAATGTTTGAACCCTATGGACGTATAACCAGTCACAAGGTACGTATTAGTTTAGAGTAACACTCAATAAAGGTATGAGGAAGACATGCCGCAATAACCATGTGGCATATACTCATCCGCCTGCAGCGATACTTTATTTATGTTTAAACGTGCGTTTCATCGTTTTTGAGCGGTTTTTTTTCTCTTAAATAATGCTCTTTGTGTTACTACGCATGCCCGTCATATAAAAGTCTCCTGCTCAGCTGTGTGTTGTTGCATGGCGCGGTGCAATGTATCGTAGATTGACCACTTTCTTTATAGAAAGCCCTCAAAGCTTAATAGAAATTCTTAGAAATACACGTAAACAGACTTTGTTTATAAAATTGTTTATTACTAAAGTATTAAATTATCTTTTTCTTTTACAGTTGATGCTTGATGAGGAGGGACGTTCGCGCCGTTTTGGATTCGTGGCTTTCGAGAGTCCTCAATCGGCGCTGGCCGCTGTTATTGGACTCCATGGAAAACAACTGGGGGAAAATAAGTTTTTATATGTGGCACGTGCACTAAACAAGGTCGAGCGTCAACAGGAAATAAATCGCAAATTAGAGGAACGTAAGCGCCAAAAGACAGGACAGATTTTCTACTACTAGAACAAGAAGAAGAAAAAGGCTCGAGTGGATTTATTGTGGGGGATGGAGAATTTAAATGAGTAAAATGAACACAATGCAAAATACATGGAAACATTAACATGAAAATACATTATTGAAACAAAAATCTTTAAACATACATATAAACCTTTAGATTTTAGAAACTAACACAAAAAAAACTATCTTACAACAATATGAATGTATTGTATTTTTTGAATTAGATGTTCGTTTCTTAAACTGTTAAATTAAATTCAGCAGCTGCAGCTATTAGCTTCGTACAGAAAGAGAAAACTTTTCAACATTAACACTTAGAAAAAAAGACAAATCGAAAGCAAATGAACACACTTAGCGAAACTGCTTTCTTAAAAAAACAACAAAGGTTATTGTAGTACATTGAGTGGAGCTCAATGCCAAGCAAATACAAGAAACAAACAATTTATTAGATACACACAACAATTAATGTAAACTTAAATAAAAATTTAAAAGCACTTTATGAACTTTATGAAAAAAAAATATTAAATCGAATATAGAATTGAAGTTATATAGAAATTTACTAAAAACAATCTTTCACTCGAACTGCATTCGGAAATATGCAGTTCAACAATATGAAATAAAAAACAAAAAAAAAGCAAACAAGTTTAATTATAAGTAACGCAGCTAATGTGCAATGGCAGCAACAACTAAAAAGACATTTCTTAAATGTATTATAAAACGTTGAAAAAAAAAAAATAAATTTACGCTTCGTGCAGAAACAAAAGACAAAACCGATAAAAGAAAACAAAAAATAAAAATGTAAGCAAGAGAACCATCATGTAAAAGCTCAATATGAAAAAATGCGATAAAAATTAATATTGAGCTTAAATTTTTAATGTAACACAAGAAAAGAAAAACAAACTGGAAATGTAGAAACAACGTGTAGATAAAACAATTTAAAATCTCAGCAGACATATTAAAAACGAAAAAAAACTGCGTAAAGAATTCACCTCAAAGAGTTACATAAAATTGCAACAAATTATTGTGCAATAAAAAATAAAAAAAATTACAAGAACCAAGTACGATCCGAAAGCACTTCTAGCGAATTATCATTTGTTTTTTTTTTATCATTTTCTTTCATAATAATTAAAAAAACAAAGCGAAAGAAAAACAAAATATAGATTTTATTATCAATTTACACATTTATAAATTATTTTAGCAATTATACATGAAAATTTATCATTTATTTGGCACTGCAAAAGCTTTTGTATACATTTTGCAACCTAAAAACAAAAAAACTCGAAATAAACTAAAAAAAAAAAAAAACAAAACCGTAAGCAAAAAAAAAAATTATAAAAATAAAATTGTAAAAGTATTAATATAATGAATTAAATAAACATTTTTAGCAAAAACATTAAATATGTCTTTATTGACAAGAAAAAATTAAAAATAAAAAATAGAAATGAAAATTTAAGCGCGTAAATGAACATAAACAATTTTTGCACGTTTTGCTAAAGAAATGAAATTAACACATCTTTGTTTTTTAGATAAGCTCAACCATGCTGCGTTGAGCCAAGATTAATAATGAACTTATAAATGAATATCTTACAAGTTTACACACCAAACACACACAACACAGAAATATATTTCCATCAAACTAACTAAAGAAAAAACGTATTTAAATACATACTTATTTCAAAGAATATATAATATAAATTAATGAACATGAAATGGAAAACAAAAAATTGAAATAAAATGCTTTTGCAGAAAGTGTTTAAATGAAACTTTTAAATAATTATTGATCTTTTTTTTTTTGTAGTAATAACCGAAAACAAAGTTATAAAAGAGGGTATTAAAACATATTTTATTTTAGGTAACATACAAAGAACAAAAAATTATTCAATTAACTCGATATCGCTATTTGACTTATCATATTCATCCTGCAAGTCTTCGATATCGCTATTTGACTTATTATCATATTCATCACGCAAGTCTTCGATCTCTTCTTGATGTTTTCGCTTTTGCGACGCCAACTATAAAATATTTTTTTTTTGTTTTCACATTATGGACAAATTTATAAGTAAATTTAAAAAATGCAACTTACCAATGCTTCGAATTCACGCTTTTGTATATTAAGCCTTGTTTGCATTCGCTGTTCATATTGATCCATGTTCATTTTAAGAGTTTCTTGAAAGTTGTCGGTCAATTCTTTGCGCAATTTGTCCTCTAGTTGTTGAAGTTCCAAAAAGTGTTTAGATTGCATGCTTTCAACACACATGCGCAACCTAAATTTGTTAAAATCTTTAAAAAAGATAATCTTTTAAATTTTGACAGAACAACTTACTCAATGTTTTCTTTTTCTAAGCGCTCGATATATTCCCGATTACGAAGTGATTCTTCAGTCTGTTCAGAGTAGCTAAGTTTAGTAATTAATGATGAATAACGTGAATGATGTTTTAATGGAGCCTGTTTGAAAACAATGTTTCTTGCAATCGAGGCAAAACTAAGTACATTAAAGTTTTCCTCATAGTATTTATCAAGAGGTGTCACAGTGACAATCATCGCAAGTTTTTCCTTGCCGAGAAGAGATTCCTGTAGTAACATTGTTAACTTTGATTCTCTAAAGGGAATTACATCGTTGGTTTTTTTCCGCGCATTGCTAGCTGCATCAAGACAACGTCCTAAAACCATTAGGGATGTGTTAATTCTTTGTGCCTCCTTTAAACGTGAACCAACATTTCTCGTTTTGTCCAAACGTTCAGAGCCAGCGAGATCACAAAATTTATATGAAGTTTGAGTAGTTTCGCCCGATCGGTGAAACTTTAATATATCAACAAAGAATATACAATGCGAGCGACTTGAATTGGAATTAATTGCTGTCGAAGCGTATGTTAGTCGTTGTTGTCCTAAACGTAGTAGCTTCAGTGCTTGTAAACCATCTCGAACGTAAATTGAAGTTAAACCTTTTATAAAGACATGTCCATTTGAACAAGCTATTTTTAGGTTTTTTCGTGGTGGTTCTGTTACGTTAGCATGTGACGAAGTGGGTGGTAAAGTCAAAAGATCATAAACCAACTCATTATAAATTTCCACAAATGATACCCAAATAACAACAGAAACGTCGTTTTGTGCCTTTGTTTCAAACCCATGATCTTCGTTTATAATTTGTTGAAGTCTTTTATATTGCAACTCTAAGTCTGGACAACTGGAGAGTATCTTACGCTGTATTTGCAACTCTTTCAATGCAGCTTCATCCTCCAAGAACAACAAGCGCCCATTTAATAACTTCATCGATGGCTGGTGATAAATGTTTTGAGAATACAGCGTAAATATATTCTCTAATGCACGTGGTATAATACCAGCTCGTACTTCATCACCTAAAGAAATTTAAGAAACATTAAAACCCATTATACATATTTATTAAATGCAACTTACCAAGAAGTGTGTATGTTTTTCCTGAGCCTGATGTACCATAGGTCAGTACAGTGAAGCTTTCCTCATCTTGAATTTTGTGACCCACACACATGTCGAACACATCTCGCTGGCCAACGGTGCTATCAAAAATTGTTGTAAAACTGTAGTGCTTTTCCATGTTTGCTTTGTTGGTACCGATACTAGCATCAGTTGCAGATCCCGTTATCAAAATATTTCCGCAATCCGAAATGGTATACGTGTGTGTCGGCTTATCAACAGGACGTAAGCGCAAATAAACAAGCGGCCCAGTCTCAACTTCACTGATTTCGGTGTTCGTTTGGACCGAACTTCCAGTTGCTTCGTCATCAGCAAGTGAGTACTCCGATTCAGTGTCAGAGTTTTCACTGCTTTCTTCAATCTCACGAATTTCATCAAAAAGTCTTTGTTTTTTTGCAGGACGCGGTCGAAAACGGCGGTCAATTGAAGGATCACGCGCCATCAAAAACGAACGTACTTCCCGTTTGCCTGAATTGTTAAAAGTGTCTGCCATCTCGTTTTAACTTTAAAATTCTGGTTGACTACAATTACTTTAAACAAAAAATACAATCTACTAGATTACAGATAAATATCAAACTAAGCGGTTTGTTTCAAATCGTCGATCGGATGCGAACTGCCAACTTGTTTTGCCTAAGGGGAATTGATTCAATCGCGACAGCTTGGGTGGATGTACCATATTGACATAGCCCAACTGTCCGTACAACTGCTGGTCACATTGGGCTCGATTTATCTTCTTCCCGTTTTGACGCAACCGTGCACACACAATATGCTCTGACTGAAATATTTTCAAGAAGAAGATTGGTATTTGTTTCGGCTCTCTTCCCGCCTTTTTGTTATTGATTATTATTGTTAATAAATCCTTTCGTTTGCATAAAATGAGTAAAATAAAATCAACCAGATCAAGTAAACCAAAACAGGAAAACAACGTACCAACTGCTGTAGTTGCAGCATTACGTAAAATATTTTACGTACCAGAAGCTATTGTTAGTAATGCTGAATATAAAAAACAGCTGCGTTTGGAACGATTTTATCAACCGGGTAAAAATCGAACGGCACTGTTTTTGGCTGAAGAGGATACTGGTAGTTTAATGGAAGTATTAGAGTTCGCCGAACCACGCCGGAGCTGGTTGATCGATAATCAAGTGTCCTCAAATGGGCGCATCTATATAACAACGCCTGTTGATACCACGTTTCTAGCATTGCATCCAATGCGTAAACACTGTAGCCAGAAGGCAATGGCAGTGAACAACATATTTGATGAACAAGAGCCGGGGACTCATAGGCTGCTAACGAAATTCACTCGACCTGAGCATTTGCGTTCAATTGCTGATGTCAAGACTGTAGGTGATATGATCTTTTACAAATACAATCACGATCGAACGTTAGCTTGGCTATCGTTAAAGACGCACAAAGTTGTGACTGCACTTAAGAAAGCCGGTGTTCACTGCGGCCATAGTGCACTTTCGCAGAACTATATGCGTAGTGAAAAGAGTAAAGATGAGGAAAATCTTGTCAACGATATGGATTACACACGAGTAGCCTGCGATATAGTTGGTAGTTACCTTGATATGAAACTACATGAAGAACTAATACATTATCTAGAAATACCTAGCGAAATTGAGGCATTAGTTGACGAAAAAGCAACAACGCAAAAACGTAAATCTCAGCAGAACCTGAAATCAAATGATAGTAAAAAAATCAAGCTGAATAATGAAATGACTGCTTCCGAGAAACTTAAGAACAGTAGTTTATTGGACTCTTCGGTGGATGATGATCAGGAAACAATAACACCACTGAAACCTACGCCGCTAAAGGAGCGAGTCCTCAGCGCAAAAGAAAAATCATTGGCAAAAGGCGCTAAAGGAACAAAAAGCATTGCGTCATTCTTTAAAAAAGTTTAATATTAAGAAAATAAGTCTGTGCAAAATTGTTTTATTATTTGATTGTGTTTCAATAAAATCTATTATCTTCAATGTTTAGGCAAAAAATCAAATTGTTGTCTCAGTAATCTGTCTCGAAATATTTCAGACGGCTTAATTGTTTGATAAACTTGTTATCGTTGTCATCAAACGTGAGAATCTCATAATGTCAACGACTTCAGTATGTCAATATAAGCTGAGTCAACAAAATGCAAAATATATATCTTATAATATACATACATATTATGTAGATTTGCGTTTCAATTATATCCACTACTTTATAAGTAATGGTACGGCTTAAATTCTTAATGCACGTCGTGAGGAGTGAAAAACTTGTTGATAACCATTTACTTTTTCCATAAAATGAAACAATATAATAAGTGTAGTTATGTTTCGAGAAATACTATAAAAAATAAATATGTGTAATTCTATGAAATAACAGTACCTCATGACTGAACCGAATTGTGAACAAAATATCTATATTGTATACATAATACCGCTGTCCTGCGATTGACATATTTTTAAAAAGTTTGAATATGATTTGACGGAGAGTTTTTAAAGCTCAAGCGACAAAAACAGGTTTGGTAGTCGCTCTCGTCGAAAATTGAGAGTTTGTATTTCTTATCTCGTTTGCTCGACCACACTATTACAATAAGAGACGTTCATTTTGTAAGATTAAAACAACTTGGTTGGTAATCAGTCAGTTTGTACCAACTAAAAACGTATAGATAGCTGCAATAACATGAGATTATACTGTCAATTGCTGAGTATAAATCTCCAATGGGCACTGAGCTATAGCCTAATTAATACAAAAACAGTTAGAACGCGGCATTCAGTTCGTAAACCGCTTGGAGTGTAGACGTCTGTGCAAACTTCACATTGTCATTGTTCCGTGTTCAAACAAGTGTGACGTGAAAGTGCTTACCGGGAATAAAACAATATGAGATCCGAAGACGGTATGTGCTTGGGGTTTTTTCGTTTGGTTTTCGTTTTCGAAGCCTGTAATTATTTGAGTGTATATTCAGTTTAAATAATGTATATTCGTATGTACATACATACATATGAGCAAATATAACGAAAATAATGTGGAAAAGTTGCATTTAATTAAGTGAAAATAACTCCTCAACAAAAATAAATATAAAATGTATAAATATTTATTGTAAACATAGAGTTGTATTTTTACAATAGATATAATAAAAAACAAAGATGCAGATCTGCCTGCAGCTGATGTCATCAGTTAATAGGGTCAGGGGTACTATTTATTAAAAGGTAACGATTAAACATTTCCGAGTCCGACTATTAGTACATTTAAAACCAGAACAGAATGAATCTCTAAGCGGTAAGTGAATCGATTAAAAAAAGTATTAGAGAACTTAAGTTAATCAACCTTACAAAAAAATGAAAGTTTTAATTTATACATTTATTATTAGTTTATGATTTTATACACGACAATAAGTACGTGACAGCGAAAATGTTTGCACTCGAAATTATCCATTTCAATCGTAATCTTTGAATATTGCCGGCACCAGTTGTAATTATTTGTGCTGCCGATTCGGCCCCCTCAACTTTACGTGCTGTTTTAAAAAAAAAGCACCAATCGCTTATTATGGTCAGTTTTTTTTTTTGTATACTACATATATGGAAATTGTTTGCCGCGAGATAAGATTTTGCAAAATGTGAGTTTCTAACGAGACCCAGATTCGTTGTTTGTTATAATATTTATGATTTCGTATTACCTTAATGTACATAAAGTACATTAGATTGACATCAACTAATTATTATGTTATAAAAATAATTTTATTATTATACATTAGAAAATCTTTATCGTGAGGAGTTTCCAAATGTTTGCACATTACTTCAGGACAGTGGCAAGAAGCTCTGTCGTCCAGCAACAATAACAAATAAGTTTCCAATACTCAAATGGCTGCCGAAATACCGTGTTGAGTATTTATTACAAGATTTCATAGCAGGCTTCACCGTTGGACTGACGACGATACCACAGGTAAGTGTCCGATCATAACCTTAGATAATACATAAGTGTGCTAAAGTCTCAACAACATATTTTTTCAGGCAATCGCTTATGGTGTTGTAGCCGGACTGGAACCACAATATGGACTTTATTCAGCGTTCATGGGCTGCTTCACCTATATAATATTTGGCTCATGTAAAGATGTGACAATTGGTAAGTAGTTATTATTTTTACAAATGAAGATTATTTCAACATTGCACTTGTTTTAGCTACCACCGCAATTATGGCAATTATGGTTAATCAGTTCGCTGTTATTAGTCCAGATTATGCTGTGCTCGTGTGTTTCTTAGCCGGTTGTATCATTTTAGTGCTTGGTCTGCTCAATTTGGGCGTATTAGTGCGATTCATTTCGCTACCTGTTATTGTCGGTTTCACGATGGCCGCCGCGACAACAATTGGCAGCGCGCAGATTAATAATCTCTTTGGGTTGAAAAGTCCATCAAATGAGTTTCTAGTGTCGTGGAAGTTCTTCTTTACACATCTACCGTCAATACGCCTGTATGATGCGCTCTTGGGTGTACTAACACTTATATTCCTGTTGTTAATGAAGGTTTGGAAAGTTAAAAAAACATGTTTGAGGTTCATTACTAATTGTTAAAATTTTATTACAGCATGTGAAGGACATAAAATGGGGAAACAAAACTTTCTGGAAGTATCTCGCATTGTCGCGAAATGCGCTTGCTGTCATCATCGGCACATTTCTAGCCTACATACTTAGCCGTGACGGCGTGCAGCCTTTCCGGGTCACTGGCGATATCAAACAGGGTGTGCCGCCTTTTCGCTTGCCACCATTTAGCACAACTGTCGATGGTGAATACGTTTCCTTTGGCGATATGATTGAAACATTCGGCGCCTCACTGGGCTCAATACCGTTAATTTCGATCCTAGAAATCGTTGCCATCTCGAAAGCATTTTGTAAGTTTTAAATTATCAATATCTATGATTCAAATGAATTTATTTTCATATTATTTGTATTTATTATAGCTAAGGGGAAAATTGTCGATGCCTCACAAGAAATGATTGCGCTTGGCATGTGCAATATCATGGGAAGCTTTGTGCTTTCCATGCCAGTTACTGGCTCATTTACCCGAACTGCTGTCAACAATGCCAGCGGCGTTCGTACGCCTCTCGGTGGCGCTGTAACTGGCTCCTTGGTTCTCATGGCTTTAGCGTTTCTCACGCAAACGTTTTACTTTATACCAAAAGCAACACTGTCTGCGATCATTATTGCTGCGATGATTTCGCTCGTCGAACTGCACAAAGTCGCGGATATGTGGAAATCAAAAAGTGTGTGTTTTTTGGCACTCTGAGCAAGAATTTATGTAAATCAATTTTCTTCATTTAGAACGGGATCTGCTCCCATTTGCGGTAACACTACTAACCTGCCTTTTTTGGAGTTTGGAGTACGGCATACTCTGTGGCATTGGAGTAAATCTTGTATATATTTTGTATAGCAGTGCTCGGCCGCAGATCATTATCACCAGAGAGAAGGTAAATTATGAGGCAAATCATAATTTTGATTAAAAATTAATTAATCATTTGATGTGCTTTTTTCTACACAAAAGTTCAGTGGTCACGAAGTTGGCTTGGTCGATGTTAAACAAAAATTGGATTACGCTTCTGCGGAATTTTTGAAGGAAAGAGTTGTTAAATTTGTAAATGAGCACAATAACGAAATACGCTTGATAGTTATCAACGGCCAGGAGATTAATTCAATCGATTTTACTGTCGGAATGGTAATTATCTTTAATTCAAAGATTAAGTTTATTTTCCTCTTAATTACACAAAAAAAAAAACAACTTACATTACAGAACATTTTAACTCTTAAAGACGACCTCACAATGCTAAAGTGTGATTTACTCTGCTATTGTTGGAATATTGGGTCAGCAGGTGTCATTTGTCGTTTGAAGCCAGAGGCACATGCAATGTTCAAGTTCGATAAAACCATTGAAGAGGTAGTTTTTGAACATTTTAATACGATATCTAATAGCACGTCAACGGTTACAATTGAGACAAATTCCACTGATTGAGCTTAAAGAAACTATAAAAACTTTGTTATTTTGTTAAGCATGTTATGTAATTGTAAATATTGTAATATATAAAAACAAAGAACAAAAAAATAAAACCTCAAATTTGTGAAAAGAAACGAAAAAAAGGCGACGATGTGTCTAGCCCGTCTTAGACGGACAGAGTGTCCGGCGGCTATTAAATTTCGTCACATAGCAAAAGACTTCTCGGAATTCATGCACACTAAATGTCATAACAACTCAATAGGAAAATTAATTGAGTCATTAATATTCGAAGCGACCACAGATTATGCAAGGCTGACATAATCGTTTTCACTGCTTTCGCATATTTCTCTGAGAAATCCACTTAACCAAAGCCGTACTGAGTTAATTTATGGCCTCACACTCATTAAAAATCTCAGCATCAGCACTTAAGAGCGCAGCATGACATATTTTAGCAACCGAATGACAAAAATTTGGTTACTTTCTCGGAAGAAAGTGCTCATTGTATATTACATACTTGTCGTACGCAAAAGAAAGGTAATCCTAGAATAGTTAAGGACCAGGCGTGATCAACAAAATGTAAAATATTTTGGATAAATATTACGCATCTTTGCATTATCATTACTATCGCTTTTCAATTACTTAAGAACGATATGGGAAACAATGTTTTGTTGGTTGCATTCAGTTCCATGAAAGAAAATCCGTCCAACCAACAAAAAAGTTGTGTGGTACGCTCTTAATTAAACAAGTTCTATTTGCATAAGATTATGTAAATAGAGTCCCGAATATTTCGTCTTACATATGGGTACATTTTGTGTAGACTTTGAATTTATGGTTAACAAAAATAGCTCATGTTAAATACGGCACGTCGGCATTATTTATTTCCATAAGCGATCACTTCTCCTCGACAATCTGCAGAAACAGTTGCGTTGCATCAGATCTGAGTGAACAAATGCCGACAAGCGCCAAGTTGGCAAAACAATGTGAAATGCAGAACAAACAACAAATAAACAGAGCTGAGCAGCGATAGAACAAACAATGAAAACGTTAAGTAAACACTTCTTTTAATTGTTACCAGTTTGTGTCAGATCAAATAGTTAGCGTAGTTAGATAATCCAGCACACAAAAGGACCGTATACAAATAATACATATTGATTAAGCTTTTGCCATTTTTATTAATGCGTCAACAGTTCTTCAAAATGACTGCAATCAGTCAAACTTTCACAACAATATTTATAAGCATGGCAATATTTAAAACTCAAGTAGAGAACAGATCCCCGTAGCGGAACGTGTTTGATTATATTCCAAGAACGGCTTGTTAACCTAAAAGTCATGTCTAAGGTGCTAACCTGCAACAACTACAACGAATATTCATACATACATATGTACGTTGTATGTTATACAACTATATATATGTGTTCCTACAGGATCCCCAAATCTTGCCAGGTGGCAGCATCTGCTGTAGCTTGGCACGCTTCAATCTTTCTTTATCGTGTGTCGCATATTCGTAACAAAACCGACAACTTCCGCTGAAGGATGCTAAATCATAGCAGCCAGATGTTGAAAGGACTAACCTTATTTTTAAAATTTTTAAAAAATTTGAGTCCACCTAAGGTTTAAAGAATACAAATGATCTCACACATTTATTGGATTTTAATCAGATTTCAATTAATTAATGCCCAAAAAAAAAGAGAGAAATCTTTGCCCTTTTCTTGATCGCAAGTAACAACATATGCTATTCACTGACGGGCCAATCTCGTGCCTCAGTCGCCATATGTGTATCTTTTCTGTTTTTCTATTTGACTATTCGTAAGCATGAGGAAAAACCAATCAGACCATTTGTAAACAATTTTTCACATATGCTCCGCCCATAGGTGCCAAAAATAGACTTCAAGAGCTAGAGAAATGCTCTTGAAGTGAGTCCATGCACGTAAATAGGCGATACTTCTGGCCTGTTGCATCAGAATTGCGTTACGCGTTTGACGATGTGGTCGCTTAGATGAGAGTTTTAAAATAATACGTACATATTTAGTTTAAAATATAATCGTAAAGTGTTTGAGATATTTAAAAATCTATTTGTGAGTTTAAGGAAACTTGAAAAAAGTATTGAAACACAAAACAACTGCCGAAAATGCCGCGTAAAAAACGAACGTCGAGTCCTTTCGAACTATACGATGATGATTTCGATGAAGATGCCAGTTCCCAAGGTGTGCTCTTTTGCCAATCAAAATAAATAACTTCTATTTTGGCTTATTAAAAAGGAATGTATCAATTCCCAGGTTCTCGGAATGGAAATCCTCCCGTGCAACGTAATGCGGCCAATGCTCGCGAACGGTTACGCATGAGGGTGCTATCCAGCGCCTATGGCCGCCTCAAGACGAAATTACCCAACATTCCGCCAGACACAAAGCTGTCCAAATTGGACACATTGCGTCTTGCTACGCTGTATATCAAACAGCTAATTGCAGCGGTCGAAAATGGCACGTCAGTCAGTGGTGACAGCTTGGATACGAATCAAATGGTTGAACAAGGCGTCGGGGGTAATGGCGGTGTGGGCATATCCAATGGTGGCGCTTTTGGTTTTCATCATGCCGGGCACGGCAGCATGGTAAGTGCACACAATCTTTCTTACAATTTGATTCTGATTGGCAAAGAATAAAAAATACGATTTCAATATCTTACATTATGTCTTAATGGCATAAACGATTTTTAAGTGATGTCACTGGCACCACTTTACCGCATATACATATACATATGTAATTACGAGTACAAGTAAAAGATAGAATTTATGAATGAGCTTCAATCCCATTCACCTGCAGCTGCATTTTGTCAATGTTTGACATTGATGCCATCATTGGGGACACAATTTGAGTGCCGCACAATCTTGTCGCGTGACAAATTATGGGGCAAACACACATATTTAGAATGTTTAACGAATGTCACTGGATTTGAGGATTAAACATACGTAATTTATTATTATTTAGAAGCTAAAGTGCTATTGAGGATTTGAACATTGAAATCCTGTATGAAGAAAGACATTTTCAGATCAGTAAATTTAAATTTGAGAAACTCAGTATAAAAATGACCGTCGGTACTTTATTTTAAAACTTTAGAAATTGCATGAGCTTAATTTGTGTCACAGCGCAAAATTCTTAAAGAAAAAAACAAAACTATTTAGTTTGTTTTCTTCAACTTTTTTCCTGTAATGCGATACTTTTGTGAATTTCACAAAATAAATATGACTGACAGAAACACACAAGCGTATAAACGGACGTAGAGACACACAGACTGTCAGACAGACAAGTTAGCGTAAGGGCACATCGAGCTAGATAGAAAATCTCTTCAAGAACACTTAAGATTAGAAGTCGTTGACGAAAGGTTATTTTTAATTTGAATTCGAAGTTCGTCGTCTTGGCGCAACGATGTGATTGACATGAAAATGCAAACCGTTGTCGATTTTGGGGACACTTTTCCTTCATCATTGCGTTTGTCCGTCTTCGTCTTGAACGACATCCGCAAAATCTAAAGAAAATAATGAGAAATTCTGACAAGGTAAACAACAAGTTGACATTAAATTAGTGACGAAAATTTATGTTTAATATTCATAAAATTTCCCGACAGACCTCCTGCAGATCCCTGAAAGACATTGTACGTACAAATACACATATCTACGCTGTTAAAAAAAATTATTATTGATTCATTTTTGATACGTATTCAATGTTTGTATATCATTGTTACATGGAACGTCTAATCAGTTCGATCCAAGTAGAGATGTTTATATTCTTTGAAATTCGTAGTAAACTATTCGGCTTGCGCACATATGGCAACAATTTGTTAGTAATCCTCACATTCTACGTCCGTCTAACCCAATTGGTATATTTCTTTCGACTTGTCCAGCCGGTATTTCACACCCTTCTGTTTACGTTTTGCCTGAACGTAAGCACGCGTCATTTTATTATAAATTGTGGGAACTTTTACCCCACTAAAATATCTTGTTGTCGCCTCTTATACCACAAAAGTTGTTGTTTATAGTTCTGTTAATGACGCTATTATACGAATCTTTAAGAGGCACTGAGACAACAATCAAAGTTGTGTAAATAAACAAAGGGTGTCTCGTGTCTCTCTTACAATGTTTGCGATTGTAATTCAAATTACACAAAATAATATTTATATTTTACACCATATGTTCGCTTATGAAGAAATTTCGCTAATCACACATTTTGATGTCTTTATTTTAGAGTTGGCCCTTTGAGTTCCATAACTCAAACCGCCATGTGTCATTCCCACCAATGCGAATGGATTGGTGTCAGAGTAATACACAAGCTCAAGATAATTATATGTCAAAAATACAAAACGATTCCCAACGACAGCAGCAAAGCCACGAAGGGAATTCAGTACATCTGAATGAGCTTCAAGTCCATTGGTACAGTCAGGAGGCGGCGCCCCAGCACCATAATATAAGTAGTGACACAAGTTGTTATATGTTTCAAGAGCTTCAGGAACAGAGTTCTCACCATCAGCGCAGTGTCCAGCACATGCAGAATCAACAGTCGTACCCACAACCACTGTGACTATCAATTGAAAATTATGGATAACATTGTAAATAACTTTTATAAGTAACCTTAACTTGTAACGGACATTTTTAAATATGTATTAATAATATTAATAAAGCCAAAGATTTGTATTTTTATATGTATAAAAAAAATTTTGATTTTATAATTTTTAATAGTAATGCGGGCTAATGTGGTCGATTTTATTATTTTTATGATCAAATTTATTTTTGATTTCAGTTTTGTAGGTTGGAGTAGTTTTGAAGAGCGATGGCGTTGTTTTTTAGTATTTTAAATATCATATAATTGCCACACCTTGATTCTAGAATGTTTAAAAATACGCAATTATATCGTTAATTCATTTATTTTAATTAAATTTCTCTAATCAAGCATATTTGCTTAACTTTTAAACGGTTTGTTCTTAATTTATTTTACAAATCTCGTAAAAAACCAAAGTCTTTGCTCATGACAACATTGTTCAGCGCATATTTTAAAAATGTTAGTTTGTCTTAAATACCAAATCGTAGTATTATTCACTTTTTTCTCAATTGAGCTGTTTTATGTGGTTATCCATATTTATCTGGTTTAGTGAAGTTTTTTTAATCTATTTATTTAAAGGTTTTAATAGAAAATAAAAAAATACTAGACATACATTAAATAAAAAAAAAAATGTAGTAGAACATTTTGTTCATACTATATTTTGCATTATCGTTTTTTTTTTTATAAACTTTTCGCTTAAAAATAATTTAAAACTGTTTACATATCTTCTGTTTTTTTTTTTTTGTTATACGCATATTAATAATTAAAGGTTGTCTTTTTAAAGCATTTAAAGTATTAAAAACTTTGTTTTAATGCTTTAAACTACGAAGGCGACACTTGGTGGTGATTGTGACTGAAACGGTGCAACTGCAATTCTAATCGACAATCATCTCGTGGTGATAACGCAATAACCATATTATTCATAATCGAAAATTCCAATAGTAAACACTACTTATGAATGTTGATGTTGTATTTGTTGATCTTATTTATTCTGTTCAATTGCAAGGGGAAGACTATTTGGCCTTTTCGTTGATTGGGGCAGTTGGGCCACCGCTTCTGCTTCCTCTTGCTCCTCTTGCTCTTATTGAGTTTTCAGTTCTTTGCCAATACTGTACGATACAATTTTGCCCCAGTCAATTTTGCTCCTAGTGATAGGCAATTGTCTGCGCATCGCTTTGAATGTAGTGTCGGACATAGTTTGATAATTTTCAGAAATTGCAAGTTGATATTCGTTCTCCGCCTCCTCGATCAAGCGTATTACTTCCTTAGCAAGTTGCTGTTCATTGGAAAATACAGCACTTTCCCGACATTCTTTTGATGAAACTAACTGCACGTTGCCATCTTCATAGTAGTGAACCTGTAAAGGAATTTAATAAGCAAATTTGCAAAAAAATTTCATTTATTGATACATACTTGAACCTTAAGTACACCTTTCACTTCCGCGGTCCCACTGCCAGGTTGAAAGCTGGCATGCCACTGTGATCGCCATCGTCCATTCCAATAGTTCTTCGGTTGGAATTGGTGATCTTCAATACAAACAGTTAGGGTTATTTGGCCACCTTGCGATTTGGCAAAAACGGAACTAACCTATTCAAGAAAGTAATACTTATCATTTGCTTATATTTTATTTATGTTGTACTTACTCCATGCCTATAATGGCCAGCAGTATACGCCAATGCTTCTATGTCCAGTGCAGAACGCCAGGACTCAACGTTGGCCTCAGCCTCCAAGTCTTGGTATTCACTGGCTTCCTTGCGTAGGTGGTCGTATTTGAAAGATTGCTTTGTGCGAGGATCATAAAAACGGTTGCTGCCTATTGTGCGAAGGAATAAAATTATATTAAATAAAGGCATTAAAGAATTAAAAAGAAAAGAACCAATTAGATATTGAATAAAAAAAACACAGATAAGAGCTATTTATTTTTTTCGCGATGACTCATATAGCGATTTTTTTTCTTTTATTTCGATACAAACAAAGGCTCTTTACTTTCTTTGAAAAGTGTAAAGAAAGTTCATCAGCTGTTTACGAAAGTCAGCTTTTTTGTAAAGTCTATGCCCATAAAAGGCAATCTGTGATAACAGTCAACCGAACTTAAAAAACCTCCCTTCCCACACATAGATTGATTCAGAGAATCTCTACATATATACGCACCTAGATCATTGTGCTCCGAAATAATTGCGTTATGTTCGCTGCCTTCGATGCGAACTGGCGTCAACTGATCCTTGTTGTACTGTGCAAAGGCGTGGCTAGCGCCATCCTTTAGCAATGCATCATTCTTCAATAGCTCCCGTACATCATTGAAGACCTCATTGAACTCACCGGGTGGTGCATGCAATATGAAGTCAGAGACAATTCGAACTTTTTCGGAATCAGTTATTTGTGTTTGTTCCATATCAATAAATATGGCTCGGTCTTTGCTGATTCACAAAATTAGGGCAGTGCACGCAATAGATTTGTTTTCGATGCTAAAACTCAAGCAGCGTAAATTAAGCAGGGAGTAAATGAGCTGGTCGCACTCTTACAGCAATCGTATATTGTGAAATTGAAATTTACCGATAAAAACTAATATAATCTCACACTTTACACGATTTTGAAAATTTCGTAAGAGTCTTACCGATGACGATTCGCTTTTAGCCAAATTTTTTTTACTAAAAATGCCCAGAAGTCACTATTTAGTCAGCAACATTCACACTATACTGACACAATTTTTAAGGGACTTGGTTATTTTTTCACCTTTTTATGTCATTCGTTGGACTCCAAGTAACATAAGAGTATGCAATATTCAAATCGATGCATTGTGGCCAGTGTCAGCACTATATCATAGTTGCATTGAAAGTCTTTTGGTGGCTCTAGCAATACATAATTTTAATTTGTATGGACAAAGAGGAAAATGAGCGAAATATTTATACAGTTACAAATCACAGAAGAAATATCTTTGAAACACTAAACTAAACTGTGACTTAATTATAACGTTTATGTCCGTTGTTGTCCGTCGAAACGGCGTCAGGAAAGAGCCATATTTGTGTCGAAGAGTGGCAAATTTGCTTCTACAAACGGGAAGAAAATGACAGGGGCTTAAAGTACAAAGAACTGGCCTGCTCAATGTCGCTAGGTCAATGTGGTTGGTTTCTCCAAAATCAGTGGACAAAATAAATTTCAACCTTTTGCCATAATTCTATAGTAACCGCTTTTAATATGATAACTAAGGAAAATATTACTTTTTTCGCTCTAATATTTGATATGTTTACCGGTTACCACAAATTTTGTGAGATAAAATTAGATGATGGGTCCAGGAAATGTCGGATTGCAATTTGCATTTTGAGATGGAAAACTATCGTTTTATAAATTAAATTTGTATATAAAATAACCAAAAATATATTCTTAAGTTGACAGTTCTATTCGATGCAATTAGTCCTTTTTTGAAAGAAAATAACCGGCTAACACCGATTACCGTTCAATCTTGCTCTCACTATGCTGCACACACGCAACTTGCGGTGTACATACACAAATTTTTCTGACGT
>JBAMBP010001361.1:0-31212 GCA_037044515.1 Phortica magna
TCACAATTTCAAGAAAATCAGTCAAAAAGTCAAAAAGAATTATCAAAAATTTCAGTATGATGGTTATTGAGTGGCAACAATGCCGGAGAGTTATACTCTTGCTAAAAGAGTATATTAACTTTGTCATGAAGTTTGCAACGCAGAGAAGGAGACTTCTCCGACTATATAGATATTGATCAGCACGACGAGAACGAGTTCAAATAACGATGTCCGTCGTTTGACTTGTCTGTCTGTCTGTCTGTTTCAATGCGACCATGCACCCAGAGTTTTAAAGTTAGCAAAAACATGTAAGCGGCAGATAATTTTCTTCTCCTTGGGAGGTATTTGGTTATGTAAAAATCAGTTTCTTCGATCGGATGACTATAACATATAGCTCCCATAGGAACGATCGTTCAAAAATGTATGTTTTTGCTTGAAAAACCGCGTATTTTTAGGAGTTATCAACTCAATATTTTGCACTAAAACTTCTTCAACATAAACAAAAATACTGTGCAAAAATGGTCAAGATCGGGCTACTATAGCATATAGCTGCCATAGGAAGGATTGGTCAAAAATTATGTTTTTGTTTGAAAAACAGCGTGTTTTTGGAGTTATCGACTCATATTTTGCACAAATTTTTTTTGACATCAACAAAGATACAGTGCAAAAATGGTCAAGATCAGGCTACTATAGCATATAGCTCCTATAGGAACGATCGGTTAAAAATACAGTTTTTGTTAGAAAAACTTTTTTGTTCTTGGATATAAGCAAACCAAACTTTGCTATTACGTGTTTTTATTAATGCCTGACTAAAATCCAGAATTTTATAAAAATCGGACATAAGGGCGTGGTACCGCCCATACAACTAAAAACTTAAAAATGAGACTTCTTTGTAAACAGACGAGATACAAGATTGAAAAATGTAGTGAAGTTTGACTTACATCGCCTTCTTAAAGACAAATTAGAAAATGGGCGTGGCTACGTATATGATTCTTATTGGAAAATTAAGAAAGGATTTCCTAATAAGAATAATTGTGAAAACGTTTGCAAGAGTATATAAGTTTCGGCATAGCCGAAAATAGCTCCCTTACTGGTTTTATACTCGGAGCGAGATAACTAATACTTTGAAGAGTTTATTACTATTAGTGACCAGTGACCAGCATGACGAGACAATTTGATGTAAACATGTTTGAATGTCCGTATGTCTGTGGATATACAATCTTCCCCCATTGGTTGGAAGCAATCCACCTGAATAGAATCTTCTTTGTCACCATAAATGATTGGTTAAATTTAAGATTTGACGAGTAGATTTAGTGGCTACCATAACATGAAGAAGAGGAGAATTAAAGTCATTGGATGAAAATTTTTTTTTGTTTATCTCTTTGGAAAAAGAGTATATTAACTTTGTCATGAAGTTTGCAACGCAAAGAAGGACTCTCATGAATAAAGTATAAACAAGAATATACTTGATCAGATTAACAAGATGAATTCACAGCCATGTCCGTCTATCCGTCAGATCGGTTTGTTCAGCGACTTCTTCCAAGAAATTTAAAGTTCATATGTGAAAGCCAGCTTGATCGGATTATGATAGCATATAGTTGCCATAGGAACTATTGATCAGATAAAGCTTTTTGCTTAAAAACTCATATTTTTTTAAGTTATCGACTTAATATTTTGCACAAAAATCTTCTTTAACATAAACAGAGGTATATTACAAAAATCGGACTACTAGAGCATATGGCTTCCAAAGGAACGGAATAATTCAATTGTAATAAAGAATTTCAATTATTTACAATTGCTAACAAAACAAATTTTGCTACGCAGTTATATTTCAAAATTGTATAATTATGCAAACACTTAGCAACATTTTTAATTAAGTTAAACAAAATAATTTAGTTTAAACAGCATGATGTAGATATGTAACAGATACCGAAATACAGGTTTCATTTATTACGCTCCTTTCGTTCAGAAAAAAACACTGTGCTTAAGATTTAAAAATGCAATTTTGTACGGCTACAGGGTGTAAAAAAAAAACAGAAAAGGAGCTTTCTTGTAGTTTTTCTAACAAGAAACATTTTAGTTTTTAAAAAGAAAGAAAGGAGCGTAATAATGAGTTGGTAGCCTACAACAGCTAGTTTCTATAGAGATAAGTATACCAGAGCTTTAAACATTTAAATTTTCTTACAAAATGTTAAAACTGAGCGAGCAGTTCGCATTGAAACAGACAGGCGGACGTGGCTTTATCAACTCGTCTCGTCGTACAGATCAAGAATACATATATAAGTTGTTGTATATATGTATATATATATATTTCTCAGTGTTGCAAACTTCGTGACAAAGTTAATATACAGTTGATTGTAGGAGTTTACGAAACACCAAATTTTTAATTTCTGATTTAAGTTCGAATTAATTTTTATTATTGCCAACAACAGCGAATTCATTAAGAGAATTAATGCAATCGAACTTCGATAGTTTTATTAAGAGTATTTAAAGATGACAAAAATAAATAATTATAAAGTTAATAATCTTATTGACATGTACATTGTCGTGATCTTTTTTTTCAGAAGTTGTTGTAAAGTGGCATTGAAAATATTGTTTTAGAAAGTTTGCGTCGAGAAATTGGTATTATGAGAGCGTTTACTGCACTTGGTTTGTGTACAAAGATTATACATGTATTTACCATAATGAGATCATCACAGCATTTCGTTCTCTAATTGAGTAAAGGACGGTATAGGCTTTTCTCAGTATTTTTAAATACTGTAAAAAAGAAAAAAGTTTTAAACAAATTTTTTCTGTGAGCTTCACTTTAGCGTTTTGGCGATGCTCAATTTTATGTCATCCTCACGCTTTTCACACTTCTTATAATGTAAGTCGAACCGAGAATTGATCAGATTCGGTACGACCAGATCAGCAGCGACTCCATTGGTATGATTTGTTACCCTTTGATACAACAACTCACCTCAATACGTTGGATAAAAGGGTTGCAAGAGATTTTCATTGCGAGTTTTTGTTGTCTTTTAGAGGGCTTGATTTGCATGCCAATCCGTTGGCATGGTGGGGTAAATTTCGGTTGAGTTGGGTAGCGGCTTTATTTTGGTATGCAAAATAGGCGATGTTGTTGCTGACGACCCACAAAGGGATTTTCTAGCACACACACACATACGCGCATACAAGGACACATAAACAAAAAAAAAAATTACTAGCACAACAATGCAACTACATTGCGCATCGAACATTGCACATTGTAATTTGAATATTCAAATTTTAAATAAATAATTTGGCAATTGATTGAAATTTTGAAAAATTGGCAAGCCAACGTCGAAAAAAAGGTGGGTCCGCACATGCAAATTGCTTCCGTTATAAAAAAAACAACAACAAAAAGAGAAAATTGCAATTTTCATTTATATTGATCTAAATAGGTACAGCGATTTAATGACAGGGAACTCGGATCCCGTGTCGGATTTGGTTCTGCTTTCTTTTTGTTTGTCCTTTTGTGAATATTTCTGTGTGTGTGTATGTGTGTGTAAATATATGTATGAATTGTATTTTTAATTATAATGCAAATTCAATATCACGTTTCTCTGCGTCTGATCCTTTCTCATCATCAACATCGGAATCTTTACTTGCTTAGGTCGTATTGTATCCTTTTTTTATTTTTTGATGCAACAAAACTTGCAAAAAAAGACTATAGCGGAAATGATTCATTTAGGGTTATAGGGACAAGGGTGACGGCAGCGTGCTTGCAAACAATCGCCGCATCGTTCTCTCATTGTACACAATGTTAGTTTTTAATCCTGTATTAGAATTTTTGGTACATTTACATAAGTTACTGCTCCGCTCTAAATATGTATGATAAAATATATCAAACTTATCCCTAATGATGACATGGAAACACATGTCCTTAGTCACATGCACTTTCGTGAACGATTCCTGGCAGATGTTTAGAAACCAACCTACATCAAGTAGTTACAAACGATCATCAACTCAAAACCGTCAAATAATCTTTACAATGTTGTTTACGAAAGGATACGTTAATTTGGCGTATTTTAAAATGGATAAGAGTTGAGAAAACACTGATCTAATAGAAGTACTGGAAGCGCTATATAAAGGTTGATATGGTTACATGGCGAAATAACCGTTTGGGACTGAAAACAATCACAGAGGATCCAGCCGACTGTTTGGAAAAAACACCAAGAAATCCAGTCTCGTCTCGTCGTGCTGATCAAGAATATATATATTTTGTATAGTTGGAGATGTCTCCTTGGCTGCGTTGCAAACTTCACGACAAAGTTAATGTACTCATTTTGCAAGAGTATAAAAAATGGGCGGAACAATCAGTATATTCCATAGACATAACTGTACTACTATTTTAAAGAAAATGTATAGTTGCCATTGCCATTTTTATTGGTAAACATTTAATACAATTTGTTAAAAAGTTAGGAATTTATTGAAAATTTGAGTGCAATGGCTTTGGGCAACGAGAGGGATGTTTTGTGTTATGCTGTTTTATAACCTGTACTGAGAGTTGTGACAAAATATTTTTCAAATATTTTTTAAAAAAAAAAAAAAAAAAAAAAAAAAAAGAATGAGTATTTTTTATTTTGTATTTGTATTTTAAATACAAGTAAAAAAAAAAAAAAAAAAAAAAAAAAAAAAGAAAAAAAAATCACTGATATTACTTTTAAATATTTATTTAATTAATTAATTGTATTATTAAAAGTATTTTGTATTTTATTGAAAAGTATTTTGTCACAGCTCTACCTGTACCTTATGGTACAAGTGTATGTTAGTTTTGTGCCCGTCGAAAATTTGTGTAACACCTAAAATGAACTGTGGTAGACCCCAAAAACTATTATGTAGTTTTATATTCTTGATCAGTTTCAAAAGAGAAGTCCATTTAGCCATGCCGTATGTTCATCCGTCAATCTATCTTTTTGTCAGTATGAATGCCTTGATTTTGGAAACTATAATATGTAGAACCGAAATTCCTTCTTATGTCGATTCTGTTATTAAGCAGATCAAGTTTATTTTATGGTTCCTCTGGCATTCTGGGGAGGGGCAAATATCTAAGGCTACCGCGGGAAAAATAATATAAAGTCGTATTTTCTCGGTTGTCATTTCAGATAGGAATATGAAATTTAGAGTGTATATAGCTGACTCGAACCTTAACATGATATAATAGAAAAATGGGCATGACCATGGTCACATATGACTAAAATTTGATAAATTTCAAGAAACCATACACTCGTGTTGGGCTTAAAAGTTTGTTCCATTCCAGTTCTCATCAGTTGTGATTTCCAGACAAGTAAAAACTAAAAACAACAACATGATGAAATGATAAACCAGAAATTTGGCCATTCATCGAAAATTTTCACCATATATAATTAATGATATTACGAGTAATTTAGAAAATATAATATTGAGAGACAAAGGATCTGATATAAAGAATCTACTTGGTTGATTTCCGATTATTGAAGTCATATGACACTTGACAAAAGGAAGCCATGTAAAGAAAAATCAAATGTCCCGTGTGCTCAAGCCCAGGCAAAGCAGAGAACAAGTTTGAGTCTTTGTGCGAATTAAATGATCGCGTATGAAATAATGAGCGTGTCGCAAAGAAACAATGAAAGTCTGAAAACATGATTGACAAGTTGACATTTGCATAGCGACCGCGACGATTTCGATTTAAACGGCTCTGACGGCCTGAATCCCGTAGCGAGAATCCTTTTACCGAATAAACAACTGCCGAAGTAACGGGCTTCGCTAGATGCTCGAAGTGAAGCGCCCCTGCTGAGGAATTGTTTTAATATTAAACGACTTGAATCAAAGAATGACCAACGGGACATCATCAGTTGCGACATGAACTCACGTTACAGGCCGTCCTTGCGCTTTCGTACTCATTTGGAAGCCAAGAGAAATAGTACAGAATATACCGCAAACGAGCACAGAAAATCGAAACTCGATTGATTTCTGGCCTGCTGAAATGAAAAGAAGAGGCGAAGAAGAGAGTAAAATAATAAATACTACAATAAAAGAAGGAAGAGCAATGATGATGTGACAGCTGATTCGATTTCACTCACGAAGACTAACGCCAACGGTTTGGCTCGACTCAGTACCTCCTGCAGCTGTGTCTATCTACTCTCTCACTGGCTACATCCGGACTTGTTGCCGTCTTGTTGTCGTTGTTTTAATAAATTAAATTCCGGAAAATCCACAGGAAGTCTGTCTGTAATATTTGTTTTTTATTTTGCTTGATTTTGCTTAACTTTTCCAATTCTCTGATTTCATTTTCATGCAATTCCTTTTTTTTATTTATATTATTTTTATACTCTATACACAATGAATGAATTCAACTTGGGCAAATGTATGCAACAACCAGAAGAGATCCATTCTAAAAGATATCATCAGCCAAATTGATATATCCAGTCATTTTTTCTGTGTAGTGAACGTCAAGAGTTTTGGATTGATTCGAGTATCTCGTAAAAACTCAATGGTCGAGCACTGCCGACCTTAACCATCCATCTGAATTTTTATACTTTTCACGAAGTGAACGTGTTCTTGTGAATAATAGACTTTTCTGCTTAGCCATTTATGCGGACTACACTGTTGTTCTTAGCAGTGACATTGATCCGGTTGTTGCTACTCAAAAATCTTACGATTTTGTTGAATGATTTGTTTCTTGGGCACAGCGGTGGAACATTATGATTTCGTCCTACACTAAACGTTCTGGAAGCTTTCCTGAAATCGTTGTGTATGACAATCAATTCCATGTTTGACAAATCACTTACATGGAACTATCATCTGTCTAGAGTTATAAAATCTCCTCGTTTACAAAATGAACAAACTCAACTAGTTACATCGTATGTCATCGAACCTGAGCTTGTCTAATAAGCGCTTGCGTTTTAAAACCGCAATAGTCACAGCTGTGCTGTATGGTATACGTTTGGGGAACTATCTCTAATTCGAAGGTAAAAAGGCCAGCCTCAATCCGGCTAAGTGCGAGAATGTCCATAGCGCGTCGCTAAGTTGGAATACCTTCTCTTTTACAACAAACTAATCGTTATAGATCCCGATATAATGATCGCCTTAAAAGTCATATTCAAGTTCGTAAAATTAATTTTAATTTTAAAGTTCTGGACTTTTTCGTTTTCGAAAAAAAAACAAATCAGTAAAAGGCGATTTTCGGCTTTGCCAGATTCTTACTTGAAACGTTTTCGTAATTATTTTTATTGGAAAAACCTTTTTATCATCTTCGTTGGTTTTACATATTAACTACCTGCAAGGAGAAGAACATCTTCTGCATTTAAATTTTTTTTCAAACCTTAAAACTCTGGGAGAAGTTCGCATTGTAACAGACAGACAGACAGAAGGACATGGCTACATGACTCGTCTGTTAACCTGATTAAGACTATATATATATACAGTAGCGAGCAAAAGTGAGTGCATGTTACTCACTTTCTTACATTTTGCACAATTTAGGCAATAAAAACGAATGGAAAAAAATCGTAGAAACTCTATTCAACACTCCATACGATAAGGTTTTAACATCTAAAGCAAGCATAAAGATAAAGTGTTTAGGATACTCACTTTGCTCGCCACTGTATATATATAGTCGCAGATGTCTCCTTCTCTGCGTTGTAACTTCATGACAAAGTTTATATACTCCTTTTGCAAGAGTATAAAAATTAAGTAGGTAAGCTCGCTATTTTGGCTTCGCCGAAGATTCCATTCTCTTCACGACACCTTATGTGCCACGCCCAGTTTTTCTTTGGAATCTCATTCCTCTTTATTATATTTGCATTTCTTCCTCTTCTTCACTTTCTATGGCAGGTACCAGTTCCAGTGGTCCGATCTTAGTAAAACTATCAGGCAATTGGTCTGGGCACATAAAATTACTACTTGTGAATTCAGCATTCTAACTTATAAAACAAAAAGTTTTTCGTACAGCGATTTAAATTTTGTTTTCTTCTTCTTTTCGTATACTAGTTCCAGTGGTCGGATCTTTCATTGAGATCGGAATACTGGAATTTGTGCCTGCCATACAAAATTAAGAAGAGGAAGAGAAGCAAATTGGGGTCGTTGTATGAGAAACTTTTTTTGTTTCTCAACCAATTGACTTAAAACTTTGTACTTATGTAAATAGGGTGGCGTAAAAACTATTTTTATGTCGAAATGAGCGTGGCACTGCCAAGTTATGACCAAAACCAATAATTTCTTTATTTCTGACACCCAATGAGGTATAACAATGAAAATTGTTATGTCGGCTATGTAGATAAAAAGAGAGTAAGATTCCAAATATAAATGACCGTAGTTCAAAAAGTGTCGTGCAGAGTATACATCTTCGGCAAAGTCGAAGATAGCGTCCTTACTGGTTTTTGTTTTATTTTTAATTAAGAGTTAAGTCCCAAGCGAATCTGTTGATAGTCCGGAATGCACTAGCGTCCGTTGCATTCTATTGCTTTCTATATGTCATGCTAACTAAAGATTCAGTTTATGAATGCTGTTGTTCTCTCCAACATATGAGAGTAACTTAATTTAATGTTATCCGTCCCATTTAAACTTAGCGATTAGCTAACAACAAATAATCGGCACTATTTTAAGTACAAACTGCCAAAGTAAGCTCTTTATCAAAGACTCATTCTTTGTATTTGAACAAAAGAGTATGGTCTTTTAATTTATTTTAATTTTTAAATTTTAATTTTCAGATTAATCCAAATCAAGTTATCACCATTAATAAATATAAATATGTATATCGTCGATGAGTAATCAATTGGGTCATGTCTTACATTGCCAGGAACATGTTCAATTATTAACTATTGGCATTCACTGGGTGCCATACACAGTCTTAAGTTTATTAAGACATATAGACATCTGAAATAGAACTGTATTAGTCAGGACACCCGATGATCCGAACTTTCGAACAGACTCACTAATTATATTTATTTTTCCTGGCATCGAAAAAGCAGTTGAATGAGTTATGTAAGGTAAATATAACACAATAAGAAATCTTTTAATCTCTAGAAATTATGTATTTTGTAGTAAAGTTCTATCGATTTATTTTATTTTGATTGTTAAACGCGTGCCAAACTCTAGACAGAGTATCATGAACCAGTTCATGAAATCGAACGAAATATAAAGGTTACTTAATAAATTCTGGGTTAACTTCATGAAATGAAAAATTAATTGATAAATTTTGTTGACAGCCGCTGGCTAACGCTGTTTGACCCCCAGGGTGCAAGTTTAATGGCACGTTAAATGAAGTAGCACTTTGTCCATTCAAAAGGACTTTTTCTTAAGGTGAACATTCCCGTCGTCCAGTTAAGTGTTATTAAGTCAGATGTGCAGGCTTAGTGCCTCAGCAGAGAAAACACGTGCTGTCTTGACCAATGGTCAAATGTTATGTCAGCGAAAACGTCCGCCATTTCTATTTTTGTTTTGTTCAGGTCGCTGGCAGACAGCTAAAAACAACATATATCAACTCGAATTGAACGAGCCCAACAAAAGGTCAGCCATCATCATTATCACGCTCATAAGCGGTTCGCCAGCTCACGACAGCTCAGCTTGACTATTTTCAAGGCTGCGACGAACACGAAAACGGACACGCTCGGTCATTTATTTTTCTGCTTAAGTCTAGGGTCAATTGTGCACACGCAGCCGCACTATGCAACTCCTGCCAAAAGTTGAAGTCGCAAAAGTCGCAGTTGAGGTTGACCTGCTCAATTTTCAGCTGGACAGCGCATTCACCTTTAAGGGTTGTTCACCTCTCGATGGGACTGAGTGTTTGACTACCTAGTTGCTTCACATTGCATTGCCTTGCTAATGCTGAACCGAGCCGGTTCTGTTTGGTTGGACTTTCCTCACTCCGCTTAGACCGAGGCGCCATTAATAACCCGAAACGAGATCAACGGCAACAGCAATTTGTATGCAAATTAAATGGAAATTTCAAGGGCTTGCCCTCTTTTGATGATTGAACTTTTAATAGATTTGTTCTCACTCATCCCTCAAGACTTGTAATTTGATTTTTTGGGTGGTGAGTTAGAGCGCATGACCAGTGGTCAGCACGATTAGTGTTTAATAGAACCCTGGCCGTTTCCTATCTGCAACCACTCTAACGCTTCGTCTCCGCTTACAGATGGGAGTGATCTCTTTGGTAAAAACATTGAATTTTCACATTAAACAGAACATAAATCATGAAATAAATGTCCCTTCCTTGAAAAGTCCAACCTTGTTTTTGCTCATGATTAGCCCCTTCATACTTTCAATTGACAACTAGTCAGAACAAATATTCCGAGCCGGCATTACTTGGACACGTAAAGGGCACACGGGGCTGGGCTCACGGTCAAAACATGGTGGCCTGTTTTGTATTTTGAAAATATTTGACTTTGTGCTTACAACGCTCCCTGAATAAATGAATTATGACGCACTTAGACCATGCCTCCTGACACGCGCTCTAACAGCATGAATTGCTCACAGGAGATTAGAGCTCGTTGTTTCTACAAAATATTGGAGGTATTTAATTGCATCGTTAAGTGTTCTAGAATAAAAATGTTGTGTTGAAAATGTTGATTCAGTGAACAAATCATTCAGGTATGGCAGTTTGATCAGCCTTTAGATTGTTCTTAATGTTATGCGTTGCTTACAAATTGAAAGATTGCAATGAAGGTTGTAGGTGCTGTACAGGCAGAAAGAGTCGATTTCCCCTCTCCTAAAATGAAACTATAATATCGGGAGAGTTTCTTAGATGATTAAAGAACACTAGGAATGACCAGGATGACATGACGAATTGATATAGCCATGTTCGTCTGGATGTCTGACCGTCTGTCTGTATGTATGCAAACTCCTCCCTCAGTTTTGAAGCTATCGACTTGTAATTTTCACAGACCCTTGTATTTTATTACGATGACACATTGGTCGGAACCAGCTAGATCGAACCACTGGAACCATACGAAAAGAAGAAGAAACAAAAATTTCAATCGTTGTATAAAAAACTTTTTTGTTTTACAAGATAGAGCGCTGACATTATACAAGTGGTAATAAACCGTAGCAAAACCAAATGCCTGAAATCTTCATTGAGATCGGACTACTGGAACTGGTATAAGAAAAAGAAGAAGAAAAACAAATTTAAGTCGTTTGGAAAACTTTTCTGTTTCTTAACTAATTGACTTGAAACTTCATACTTATGTTGATAATGTGGCTTTAAAATTATTTTGATATCAAAATGAGCGTGGCACCGACCACATATGACCAAAAACAAAAATTTCCATATATCTGGCACCCAATGAGGTATAACAACGAAAATTGGTCTGTAGACTATGTGGACAAATACAAATAAGATTCCAAAAATAAAATCAGGCTGCCACAAAAGTTGTCGTGAAGAGTACACATCTTGGGCAAGGCCGAAAATAGCGTCTTTACTGGTTTAAAAATAACTACGTCTCGTAAACTATAAGAGATACGTGGTACGTACCCTAAACTTCGAAGGAAGGCTCAAAAACTATACCCCTTAAAACAGCAATACACAAAATCTACCGCTCCTCGCATTGTTGTCTACCAGAGACTGAACAATTTTATTGTACCATGTACATACTGTACCAGGGTATATTGTGTTTGTTTGGCCGAAATGAATGTTACGCATAGAAGGAGGGGAGGGGACCCCAAAAGGTATATATATTCTTGATCAGGACGACAAGACAAATTGATTAAACGATGTCCGTCCGTCTGTCCTCACCAATGGTTCCCGGAAACTATAAGAGATAGAGACTTGAGATTTGGAGGATAGACTCGTGATGCTCGGCAGCAGATCAAGTTTGAACGGTTTTGAGCCACGCCCACTCCTTCCCGCCCAACCAGCTATGCCCACTTTTTGAAAAGGCTATAACTTGAACACCAGAAACGCTAGAACTATGAAAATTGGTATGTAGACTAAGTATGTAAATTTTAATATAACTGCATACTACAATTTCCCCCCCCCCCCTCCTCTTCATTTCCCCTCAAAAAGTGTTTTATTGTTAATGACTATGTCTTTAAAGCCGTTAAAGGTACGGACCGGAAATTTTCTGTGTACCCTCAGTAAATACATATCCTTAAGACTGCATACCAGAAAATAATAATAATAATAATATTTAGGACTACCCCTCAAAGACCATCAAACTTAAATTTTTCGTAAATTTCACTTTTTTTTTACAAAAATTTGTATATCTCCACAACTATAACAGATACGAACCTTAAGCTTTGTAAGCGGACTAAAGAAATGTATGTCTTTAAAACTCCATACTTAATTTTTCCCCCCTAACCTTTATTTTCCCTCAAATAGTGTTTGTATGTCAATGCCTATATCTCCGAAATCGTTAAAGGTACTGACCTGAAATTTTGTAAGTAGACAAAGTATATATAAATTTATAAGACTGCATACCAGAAAATATTATTTTATATTTTGACTACTCATTAAAGGCCGGCAAACTTAAATTTGGAGTAAATTCCAGTTTATTTTTATTAAAATATGTAAATCTCCACAACTATGAAATATACATGTCTGAAATTTTGTATGCAGGTTCAGTTAATATACGTCCTTTAAACTGCATACCGAAAAACACCCCTTTATTTCATGACTTCCCCCACAGAGATCAACAAACTTGAATTTTTCGAAAATTCCTCACTTTTGACAGATTTTTTTTTATTTGGAACACCATTTAAATAGGTGAGGGTATGCGCAGGGTATTATATGGTTGAGTATACTCAACTATACCGTCCTTACTAGTTTTTATATAACCTTATTTCTTTGATTTTTAATAGCAGACAGACAGACAGACAGACGGACATAGCTAAATCAATTCGTCTTGTCGAGCTGATCTAGAATATAGGTATATATAATATATGGGGTCAGCCACGCCTTTTACAAAGTGTTACAAACTGCTGGACAAAGTTAACTTACTTTTCACTGCGCGAAGAGTATTAAATAAAATATGAAATGCACGCTTTTTATAGGAATAAACTTGTCATTGGTACCAACTAGATATGAAGTGATGAGGCATCAAGGAAGGCTCATTACATTTTGTAGCCCAAACGCACACAAAAATAAAAACTTCAAATATAAACAAATAAAGAAAGATGCTCTGACTCAGACACTCGTCTAAAGGTAAATCGGATTTATGTACCCTAAGTAATTGACGCAGTCAGAGCAACAATCAACCAGTTAAGGCTGTGATGTCAAATATATCCGACAATGTAATACTCTGCACACACGATAGGTAGTGGCACGCCACAAATCTAAAAGAATATTTATATATTGGGCACTGCCCATTTATGTATATGTTATATTCGTCATGATTTAAAAAAAAAACAGTAAGGACGTTATCTTCGGCCTTGCCGAAGATGTATACTCTTTACGTCACCTTTTGTGGTACACCTATTTTATTTTTGGAATCTTATTTCTTTTTGTCCACATAGCCACATAGTTGTTATACCTCATTGGGTGCCATCTATATGGAAATTATTGGTTTTGGTCATATGTGAGCGGTGTGGTCGTGGCACAGTGGAGAGGGATATTTTGTGGTAAGTAGTTTTGAAGAGGTTTATTTTCTATATAGCCTACAAACATCGAAATGACAGTTAAACGACATAAGTAAGGGGAAATGTAAGCGGCGGAGAAACAAGTGAACGTGCTTCGAACGAGTCTACCATACAAACACAAGTACAATCATGAGTTACCAACGCAATAAAAAATCTACTAATATATATATAAATATTTATTCATATGCTTATATACTGCGATATACACATGTACATACAAACACTGTTCTATCAAAAAACGCTTCTAAGCAATGATCTCAGAGTAAGCTTCAACGAACAAACTCAATGTGCATAACGACGCACAGAGGAACCGTAGGTTGATTTTGCTTGCAGAAATCCGAAAGTGCATGAACGGAAATCGGAATTGTAGTTTGGAAGATTTACGTACTCAAAGTTGACATTGTTTTTACATTTTAACAACAAACTGAATTATTTGAAAATTTGGAATATCAGCGCAATTAGAACTCGAATCATGATCAAATTATTTCTGTTTTCAGGTACCAATAATATAGTGTTTTATTGTAAAAATGAAGTCTTTTGAACTCGTAGTTTTTTAAAAGGAGCTGTTTTCTGAACTATCTATTCAACTTTGGTAGATAAACTCTAAAAATGCTTCTTCAATATGTATTCCTCTACCCCCTGCAAAGTTCCAGCTGCCGCTACAAGTTTTATAACAATTAAACGACCGCAACCTTGCTCAAAAAACAGCGAAAATTTCGCTGCCGCGAATATAAGAAGAATGCATTGTAGGTAGATACGCTGCAGTTTAAATATGTTAATAAAATGAAAATATTTTGTTATGGTTGGCAAAATTTGGTAAGGGAAGCATCCTGTTAAGTTTAAATTGGCAGTGTAAATTGTGGTAAAAGTCTTACTTCTCTGCCTCTTCTTTTGTATGGCAGCTTTCAGTTCCAATGAACCGATCTCAACGAAACTTTCACACATTTGGCATCGGCATATAAGACTTCAAGCCCTCTATCCTAAAAACCAAAAAAGTTTTTCATATAACGATTTAAATTTTGTTTATTTTTCTTCTTCATTTCATATGGAGCTACCAGTTCCAGTGATCCGATCATACCAGTTCTGACAAATGAGTTGACTCCACAAAAAAAAACACTCTGTACAAAGTTTCAGCTCGATAACTTCAAAACTGAGAGGAAGAGATTGTATCTACCGTCATATGGACAAACGGACGGACACATCTATATCAATGAGTCTTGTCATGCTGATTAATAATATACTTATATACTTTTATAGTCACAAAATGCAAAAAATAAAAAACTAATCATTTTTAATGCACTGGCAACAAACTTCAACTCTGACAACATATTGTGCCGCTTCCAGAAATCGTAGAACATTGAGCGATGACTTTTCTTCAATTTCTTAAGTTGCCTCTTCATCAGAATTAATAGAACATTTTTTATTGCCTTTATACTCAGACGGCAACAAAAACAATGGAATACAACAATAACAATAAGATCTGAGGAGGATTACCACTCCATCTATCTATCCATATTTTCGTTATTCCTAAGTAACAAACAAAAGCTTGTTTCAGTAAAGTGAACAGTATAAAAACTGTTTTGTAAAAAAGATGGTTGAAATTTCACAACTAGTAAACTTGAGTGCTCAGACCAAATGTCGAAAAGTTTTATTGACATCAGACCTCTGGAACTCGTATTTGCTATACAAATTAAAAAAAAAGAAAGTGAAGCAAATTTAAGTCGTTGTATTTAAAACTTTTTTGTTTTTGAACTAATTAACTTAAACTTGTTACTTACATACATACATATGTTCATAGGGAGGCGTAAAAACTATGTTGATCGCCAAATGGTCATGGCACCAAAAACCTATAACCAAAATCAATATTGTCCTTATCTCTGGCACCCAATAAGGCTTAACAATAAAAACTGGTATGTGGGCTATGTAGATAAAGAGAAAAAAGATAACAAAGAAAATATGAGTGTGAAGAGTTAAAAATCGTCGGTAAGTTTCATTGAGATCGGACTACTGGAACTGGTACCTGCCATACAAAATGAAGAAGAGGAAGAGAAGCAAAGTTTAAATCGTTGTATGGGAAACTTTTTTGCTTCTTAACTAATTGACTTGAAACTTCATACTTATGTTGAAAATGAGGCTTAAAAACTATTGTAATATCAAAATGGGCGTGCACTGCCCACACATGACCAAAACCAATAATTTCCATATATCTGGAAAGAAATAAGATTCCAAAAATGAAATGAGCATTCCACAAAAGGTGTCGCGAAGAGTATACATCTTCGGCAAGGCCGAAGATAACATCCTTACTGTTTTTTTTTATGGTTTTCCCTTCCGGGGCTTAGTTTTTTCGGTGAGAGGCAAATAACTACCTACGGTAAAAAAAGCTCAAAAGTCGTATTTTCTCGATTGTCTGTAGAGATAGGAATCTCAAATTTAAAGTGTATATAACTGACTTGAAGCTCGAAAAAAAG
This sequence comes from Phortica magna, assembly GCA_037044515.1. Classification (NCBI taxonomy): domain Eukaryota; kingdom Metazoa; phylum Arthropoda; class Insecta; order Diptera; family Drosophilidae; genus Phortica; species Phortica magna. The sequence goes on from JBAMBP010001361.1 coordinate 16,017, forward strand.
AATAGAACCAGTAAGGATTGCAGTCGAGAGTCCCCAACTTCGACATAGCTTGAACCTTCAATTTGTAGCGGCTGTAAATGGGTGTTGCATCCTTGAAAGATGTCGCCTTCTAGGTGTTACATACATTTTCGACGGGCACAAAACTAATATACCCTTGTACCAATAGGTACAGATTATAAAAATGCCAAGCCCTCATATAGTACAAATTTAAAATGCTTATATTTCTTGAACCATACAACTTACAGGAATGAACCTTAGTGTGTTTGCAATTAGGATTGAATGTAAAAATCACATATAGCCAAATAGAAAAACGTTATATCTCTGGAGCCAATTGGTCTAGAAGAGTAAAAATTGGTATATATTAAATTGAATGAAAATTAAATCTGTTTTGAATAAACAGTCGGAGAGACAACGCTTTCTAGCATTCTTAAATTAAATAAATATTAAATAAATAAATTGAATCGACTAAAATTCATAACTGATTTGGGAATATTTTAATAAGTATCCTTTTGAGTTTCAGTTTCTTAAAGATACGTGTCAATCGCACTAAATAGAGGAAGGCACATTTTCATGTGTCATTGTTGTTTAGCCATCTAAAACAACATAGTTGTGTTTTTATACGGCTAAGTAGGCTTTGGAGTATTCAAATTTGACACACTTTCACACTTTGTGACACTTTCATTTATCGCTGCTTTCCAAAGTATCTGACAAAATCATCTCCGGACTTATTCGAATTTTTATAATCTTGCAAAAAAGAGTAAGTCAACCTTGTCGTGAAGCTTGCAACACAGAGAAGGAGACATCTCCGACTGTATAAAGTACATTTCAGTACATATCAGATCAGCACGACGAGACGAGTTCAAAGAATCATGTCCGTCTGTCTGTCTGTTTCAGTGCAAATTCCTCGTAGAGTTTTAAACATATTGAAATAGTTTAAACGCAGAAGTTCTTTAGAAATTTCCAGGCGTTCTATATCTCAGAATTATTTCGATCGGATTTTTATAGCATATAGCTCGCATAGGAATGATTGGTTTAAAATAAGGTTTTTGTTAAAAAAACTTTTTTGTTCTTGAATATAAACAGACCAAACTTTGCAGTTACGTGTTTTTATTAATGCCTGACGATAATCCAAAGTTTAATAAGAATCGGACATAAGGGCGTGGTACCGCCCCTATAGCGAAAAACTTTAAATGGTCTGCTTGTAGAGGACAAGCAGACGATTTACAAGATTGCAAAATGTAGTGATGATGATCTTTAAAACAAATTTGAAAATGGGCGTGGCTACGTATATGATTTTTATAAAAAATGTATTAAAAGGATTTTCTATTAAGAATAATTGGGAAAACGTTTGCAAGAGTATATAAGTTTCCGCAAAGCCGCAATTAGCTCCCTTTCTGGTTTTTTTACGCCGTGTACTCACTGTACCAGGGTATATTGTGTTTGTTTGGCCGAAGTGTAAGTAGCGCATAGAAGGTGGGGAGGGGGACCCCATAAAGTATATATATTCCTGACCAGGACAAATTGATTAAGCGATGTCCGTCCGTCTGTACGTCCGTCTGTCCGTCCGTCCTCACCAATGGCTCTCGCAACTATAAGAGATAGAGACTTGAGATTTGGAGGATAGACTCGTGATAATCGGCAGCAGATCAAGTTTGAACGGTTTTGAGCCACGCCCACTCCTTCCCGCCCAAGCAGCTACGCCTCCTTTTTGAAAAGGCTATAACTTGAATACAAGAAACGCTAGAATTATGAAAGTTAGTAGGTAGACTAAGTATGTAAATTTCTATAAAACTGCATACCACAATTTTCTCCCCTCTCCTTCATTTAAAATTTTGTGTGTACACTCAGTAGATAGAAAAAGTTTTCTTAAAACTGCATACCAGAAAATACCCCTCTGTATTTTTGACTACCCCCCAAAGGCCATAAAACTTAAATTTTCGGTAAATTCCACTTTTTTACAAAAATTTATATATCTCTACAGCTATAACAGATACAAACCTTTGTCTGCAGACTTAACTAATAAACGTCTTTAAAACTGCCTACCACATTTTTCCTCCCTACCCTTAATTACCCCTCAAGTGTTTGCATGTCAAAGCCGATATCTCCGAAATTTTTAAAGGTACGAACCTGAAATTCTACGTATCTGAAATTTTGTGTACAGGTTCAGTTAATATACGTCCTTTAAACTGCATACCGAAAAACACCCCTTTATTTAATGGCTTCACCCCTCAGAGATCAGCAAACTCGAATTTTTCGTAAATTCCTCACTTTTGACTGATTTTGGTGATATTTGGAACACCATTTAAATGGTTGAGTATACTCAACTAAACCGCCCTTACTAGTTTAGACCTGCATGCAAACACATTGAGTATAGAAGTAACATTTTCATGTATCGCCTTCAAAAGTAAAGAATATGCTTGTTTTATCTGAGGAAATCGTCTTCGGGTTAACGCCCTTATTCTACGTTCTAAAACAATCATCCAAAACTCAGAATTTAGAAGCTACGTTTTCATTTATAGGTGCAGTTTAGCCTTCGAAAATAACGTAGATGACTGCTTTATACTTTTTTCTGCCATGTGGGCACACTGAAAAGTACATCAGTGATTTTTTCCTTTCAGCAGTTTTGTAGTTGTAAAGAGGGTCAGACGCAGCTGCGTGCCAAAATGTTTCAAGTATGAGATGATCATATATCCAGATAAGCGTTGAAAACTTTAATTTAATTTAATTGTGGTACTGTGCTCAATGGCGTAGCCAGGAAGGCAAGACATCTTCGATACTCCCAATATTTGAATACGTTCTTCTTTATGAAAAGATTGCTCAGATCATTTGAGTTCCACCTGATGATTTGACAGTGTGTAGTTTGGAGATGTCTCCCTCTGTGTTACAAGCTTTATGACGAAGTTTTAATAGATATTATTCACTGTGTTAAGCTGAAAGACATAATCTTGTTTGATATTAATGTGTAAGGGAGGGAAGTACGCCTGCTCTGCAAAAAAAAAGGATCCCGCATCTGTCCAGTTTCACGACGCTTTCATTTGATAGTCTATTCTCGTTCCCTCATGCTTATATATTCACTCCGCACATCGGTCGTTTTACTAGGTTTTCTTTTTGTCTTCTCTGTCGGTCTATTGTTGTTTGCCTATTTCTAAAGTTTGCTTCTTTCTAAAGTTGTAGCCATGTAGCCATACATCACTACATTATGCAAAGTCCATTTGAAACCATGGTGTTCGCAAGCATCACCTTCAATGTATTTTATTCGCTTTAAATGTCGCTGATTGTTATTAAGTCCCTGAGCTAACAAAACTACTTCCAATTGCGAATGAACCCTATCTCTTTCGTCACCTTTTAAATACCACGAGCGAGAATCTCGTTTCCACTTAAATATCTTTAAAGCCACAAAGTAACGTCTAATCAAATGACTCGCTTATAAAAGAGGCTAACGGAAACCACTAAACGGCAACAACAGTCAGAAGGGGAACAATTTCGGCGCATAATGTCAATTTGCTTGAAATTTAAATGATTCAAAGGCAAATTGATCGATTCGAAGTGCGCATAGTCAAAATGGACGTCGCCGTCGTCATTTCCTTTTTTAGAACCATTCAAAGGGTGCTTAAGTTTAGTCATGATGTCTATATATATATGTCTATATACAACTACACATATATTTATGGAATATGTGCTTTTAAAGTGAAATCTTCCATAGGCACCCATTGATTAAGTGATGGAGTCCCGCTTACGGAAGTCGTCCCTTTGCAGGTGACGCTTAAGCATTAAAACTTTGGACTTGGAAGAGTTTAATTCCTCCGGCCATAATGCGACTGTCATCCATTATGAAAGCTTTCGTTGCATATATTTTTAGGTCAGCTTCGTAAAAATTTTGTTTTGTATAAGTCCGTACATCTTCAAAGTCAAATTAGTGTAGTATTGAATGGATGTACAATAAATTTCGTCAAAGTCAATATAAAGCATGCTTTTTTGTTTTCTTGAAGCCAATACGACGCTGCCATTAATATCATCAGCCCCACTGCAAAACAGCCGAACATCTCATCTCGGCATCGCTTCCAACTCTTCGATACACTTCCACCAGTTTTTGAACGTTAACTGGAATGAAATGCTGGGCAATGGCGTTTCCATCATTGTGGCCATAACCGTTGCGCACTTCGCACAAAAATTTATTGATGCCGCCCCAAACAAAACTTTTACGTCAAAACTTGCATACGACCAACTTCGGAATTTATACAAACGCATACTTACTTACACACAGAAAATGCCCCTGTTTGAGTCTGTAGTTTCTTGTAGACGATTTATTTAATGGTCAATTCTCTAACGTCCACCTTCTCATTTCAAGTAAAATATTTATTACTCATTCCCATAGTTGACGCGGTTCACAGACTTCGTTGTGTCGGGTTTTGATTGTCTTAGGGGTCTAAGGACTAGTCTGCTCTGGTCAATATTGCAACTCACTTTATTCACTTTTTAGTTATTGTTCAATTTCACGATGGGATTTCAAAGTTGTTTAAGTGCCTTCTCCTTCTGTTCGTCTGACCGTCAATCAGTCTTTCCAGTAAGTCATTGTAAATATTCGTCATTGGCTTGTACCGTCACAATACACATGGAAACCGTTTTGGATTGTTGCTCACACATATGTTATATATTGAAGCTTGGCTGTAGTCGTTAGAAGTGCATTAACGAAAACCCTCAGTAATTATTTATTAAGTAACAGTAAAAATAAAATAACACTTGAAGTATTGTTGTTAATGCAGCTAACATATTTTATAATATTTGTTGGTACAGTTTCCAATAAGTAATAAGCTAATAAGCAACTTTAAAAAAAGAAAATATTAACTTTGAATCAAATTTGCAACGAGGAGAAGGAGAAATCTCCGACTGTATAAAGTAAAGGAACACTTCTTTGTTCTTAACATCAACAGAAAAAACTTGGAAAATCTTTGTTTTTATTAATCCTTGACTATATTCCCAAGTTTCATAATAATCGGAATTAGAGGCGTGGCACAATCCATGTAGAGAAATACTTATAAATGGTCTTTTTCTTTGAGCAAAATGTTTTGTAGAATGATTGCATTGCTTTCTTTAAAATCTAAATCTTCAAAATGTAAATGATTCTTATTTGAAAAACGATAAAAAGAATTTTTCAATTAGAATAATAATATACAAGTTTCGGCAAAGTTAACCAGTAAAGGAGCTATTTTCGGCTATGCCGAAACTTATATACTCTTGCAAACGTTTTCAAAATTATTCTTATTAGGAAATCCTTTTATAATTTTCCAATAAGAATCGTATACGCAGCCACGCCCATTTTCTTATTTGTCTGAAAGGAGGCAATGTAGTCAAACTTCACAACATTTTTCAATCTTGTGTCTCGTCTGTTCACAGAGAAGTCCCATTTTTAAGTTTTTAGTTGTATGGGCGGTATCACGCCCTTATGTCCGATTTTTATAAAATTCTGGATTTTAGTGAGGCATTAATAAAGACACGTAATAGCAAAGTTTGGTTTGCTGATATCCAAGAACAAAAAAGTTTTTCAAACAAAAACATAATTTTTAACCGATCGTTCTTATAGGAGCTATATGCTATAGTAACCTGATCTTGACCATTTTTGCATTGTATGTTTGTTGATGACAAAAAAGTTTTTGTGCAAAATATTGAGTCGATAACTCCAAAAACACGCTGTTTTTTAAGCAAAAACATCATTTTTGACCGATCCTTCCTATGGCAGCTATATGCTATAGTAGCCCGATCTTGACCATTTTTGCACGGTATCTTTGTTGATGTCAAAAAAAGTATTTGTGCAAAATATTGAGTCGATAACCCTAAAAACACACGGTTTTTTAAGCAAAAACCTCATTTTTGAACGATCGTTCCTATGGGTGCTATATGCTATAATCATCCGATCAAACTGAATTTTACATACCAAATACCTGCAAAGAGAAGAAAATTTTCTGCGTTTAAATTTTTTTGTTAACTATAAAACTCTGGCCGGAAATCGCATTGAAACAGACAGACAGACAGACGGACAGACGGACATCGTTATTTGAACTCGTCTCGTCATGCTGATCAAGAATATATATACTTTATATAGTCGGAGATGTCTCCTTTACTGCGTTGCAAACTTCATGACAAAGTTAATATACTCTTTTTGCAAGAGTATAAAAATAGTTCCCTTTCTTTTTTTTGTTTTCATGCATCGATAGTGTATACTTTTTAAACTAATACGTGCGAATCTCAAAAAGTTTTGAGAGACAACAAGATGAGTTGATATAGCTATGACCGTCCGTCTGTCCGCTTATAAAGCTCAGCAGCAGATCAAATTTGAGAGGTTTTATGCCAAGCCCACTCCTTCTCCCAAACCAGCACAGAAAAATTTTTAAATGGCAATAGCTCGAACACCAGAAGCGATAGAACCGGTTTGTAGACTCAGTAAGCATAGCCTTACAAAGTAGCGTACAATATATGCCCGTTCACCTCTTTTAAAAAAACTTTTTCTCAAAATTGCTGTATGTGCTAAACTACAAGAGGTACGAACTTTATTCGGGCTTAGAAAATATAGCCCTTTGGAACTGTATACAACAAAATACGCCTTTTCCACATTGCTGCCTTTCAAAGACTATCAAACGGAAATTTTTCAAAAATTCATAATACTTAGAATACTTTCTTGAAATTTTTTTTCAATACATAAATGATTAATGCCAATACTACTTAATTTGCGTCAAAAAAGTCTTCTGCATCATAATGAGAAAAAACATAACTCTTTTCTAGGAAAAGCATAATTTTTGACCAATCACTCCTATGGCAGGTATATGCTATACTGGTCGATCGAATTAACTCTAAGATACACAAACGCCTGCGCATGTTCAGAGAATTTCTGCGATTATATTTTTTCGGTCACTTTAAATCTCTAGAAGGAGTTTGCACTGAAATACACAGACAGACGGAAATGAGTATATGAACTCCTATCGTCGAGCTGATCAATAATATATGTACTTTCTTTAGTCAGGGATGACTCCTTCGCTGTTGACCAAAATAAACATGATATTTTTAATGAATAACAGAATCGAGCTGAAAAGAAATTTTGGCTCTAAATCTCATAGATTCCAAGATCGATGCGTTCATATAGACGGACATGTTTCAATAAATTTCTATTGCCCTCCTATTACGTACTATTGCTCTCAAGCAAACTTAATACCATATACCCTGTCACAGAAAGTACAGGTACAGGTGTACAAAATACAAGAGGCAATTCAAATGGATCGGGTTGGATAAGATAAGCACAGACATTTTTTAAACAGCAAGGTTGATATGATTATATAGATAATAAAGCATAAGCTCCTAAAGATCCAGAGGACTGAGGTACTTTATTATAGCCACAGGCTCTAAGCACAAGAGGCAGAATACAATGTGAAGCTCAGCAAAGGTATTCACAACAAGGTATAAGAAAAGGCCTTACGGCATACGACCGTGTTCTAACGGAAGTAGGCCGCATGGAAATTAATTGTGTGTCTCAAGTATTTCTTTCACATTCCACGAAGAAAATTAATCCAGAACAGAAAGTCTTCGCTTAGGCCGACCCTGAAGGCATGCATATGACAGTTCTTTTTTAAACAACCAAACAAACTTATGCACTCATTTGTACTTACACAAATAAGCAAGTAAAATTTGAAGAAAATCGGTGTCTAAGTCTTCGTTAAAACTTGCATGTTGGGCATGAAACGGAACGTAACCATATCCAAATCCAACATTTTCTTATTTAATTACTCAAACTACCAACGCACAATGCACACACATACACACAAAGGCACCGTACAATATGGAGGAATCTGTGTGCCTGCATTCATATAAGTTTATGTATGTTAATGTACGTGTAATATATGGTGCGTAATAAAGTCTTCTCAGCCAAAATGTTTGTTTTTGCCACACTAGCGTTCATGGCCCAGCAATAGATTGGCAGACACACACAAACACAAATAACATTTTAAATTAAGCCAAGCCAAAGCCCAAAACGTCCCGTTCCCTTAACTTAAATACAGTCGCAATCGTAAACAGCAACGTAATTTGGCATTTGTCACCAACCATATCTATACCACTACCCTCGCAACACCCTCGCAACACCCCACACCACCCGATCGCTTACTCCCCACGCCTTACACATTCTTATAAAATTTAATTTCGCTTCAGGATACGAAATTAAAACAAATCCTTTCGTTTCATATTAATGGTCGTCATCTTTTCGCTAAATGACATTCGAAAACATTATTGTGTGAACGAACAACTGCACGAATAAAAGACTGAAGCAGCGTAAGAGCGAGGACACAAAGTCAATGTTCTTGTCTGTGTGAATATATGTTTGTGCATTAACTCATCCCCAAAAGCACACGCATTTATACTCATATAGAAACTCACATACTTGTGCCTCTCACTCCCGTCCGTACACACGCCGCTAGCACATGACAACTTCAACTTGGCTCACTCAAAAGCAAAACTTTCTCATTCGTTGAAGCAGCAAGTTTCGGAACAGCCCACCTACCCCTCTCGGTGGGCGTTAGATAACCCTTTGGCAAGCCAAACACATACGCATTTGTACGCACTCAGATACCCATATGAGAATACATATGCAATATCATGTATCTGAACTTATTTATACGAATGTGCGTTAATTTTCTTTTTGGTTTGTTATATTTATTTGTTTTTTCACTCTACAGTTTTCATTTAGTTTTTCAATTACGATTTTAATCAAACATAGAAGAATGACAAGCAAACAAAACCACATATGCATACGGGTATTAATCTTGTAACTCATCTGTTTACAGAGAAAGACCATTTTAAAGTTTTTAGTTGTATGGGCGGTACCACGCCCTTATGTCCGCTTTTTATAATATTTTGGATTTTAGTCAAGCATTAATAAAAACACGTAACAGCAAAGTTTGGTTTGCTTATATTCAAGAACAAAAAAGTTTTTCTAACAAAAACTGTAATTTTAACCGAACGATCCTATAGGAGCTATATGCTATAGTATCCTGATCTTAACAATTTTTACACAGTATCTTTGTTGATGTCAAAAAAGTTTTTGTGCAAAATATTGAGTCGATAACTCCAAAAACACGCTGTTTTTTAAGCAAAAACATCATTTTTGACCGATCGTTCCTATGGGAGCTATATGCTATAGTCATCCGATCAAACTAATTTTTACATATCATATACCTGCAAGGAAAAGGAAATTTTCTGCGTTCAAATTTTTTTGCTAACTTCAAAACTCTGGGCGGAAATCGCATTGAAACAGACAGACAGACGGACAGACGGACATCGTTATTTGAACTCGTCTCGTTGAGCTGATCAAAAGTATATATACTTTATATAGTCGGAGATGTCTCCTTCTCTGCGTTGCAAACTTCATGACAAAGTTAATATACTCTTTTTGCAAGAGTATAAAAATATGTAGCTTTTGTCGAAAGTCACAAAGTATAACCGAGTGATTTAAAGAAACAACTTCGACAGTGCTGTGCTTCTGAACTTGAATCTTGAATATTATATTCAAGATTAAAATCTAATTATTAAGACGAAACTCAGTCAAAACCTTTAAGGACTTGTCAGGTTTTACTTCATCCATATTCACTCCAAATTTGATATTCCTTTTCTAAGTATCCCCTAAACTAAGGAGGAGGGGAACCTCAAACTAAACTTCATCTGCGTATTGAATAGCAAAATCGATCTACCTTTAATAGTTTTCGAGATCAAGGAGTTCCATACAGACCGGTCAAGAACATATATATTTTATAGCGTTTGCCACGCCTCCTTTTAGATGTTACATACATTTTCAAAGCGCACAAATCTAATATACCCTTGTACTTTTTAATTCAAGAACATTTTTTTAAAGATTTTCAAGTGTCAACAATGCAGAGAGGGATACTTTGTTGTATGGGCTATCAAAGAACTATATTTACTGAGCCTCCGTAGGACTGCGTATGATACGAAGTTTTTTTTTTTGAAGCGAAATAAGACGTAAGAGCAACAATCTGGTACGCCATTTAGTAAGGCTTTTTGAGACTACCACCTAAATTTATGGTTTCATCGCTGGTGTTCAAGATATAGCTTTTCAAATAAGTTGGGTGGAAGGGAGTAGGCGTGACATAAATCCAATCAATCACGAGTTTAGATCTTTCTTTTGATACTGATACTGACGAAAAAAAATTTCACCTAATTTTTGGACATCCCCTAATGTGCCTGCGAATTATTTTTGGATATAAACGCACAAAGGTCATGACATACCTTAAAGCAGTCGGGTAAAACATGATAATTTTAGTCATGGAAAATAGTCATACTAATTAAAATTTTTAGGATTCATATGTTTGTATACAAACTTATTCTGCCAGAACTAAATAATGAAATGTTTTCTTGTAGTTTTGGATAACTCTTCGATAACCTTTTATTCGACTTTGGTTCCATATTAGAAACCTTTAATTCGAACTCACTTAAAAATCATAACACTATAAGGAAAATCCGAATTTATATGGATAATAATATTAAAATGTCATTACTCATCATTGAGATGAGATTCAATCATCAAAGTTTTTAACCATGTCTGTACTCTTAACGCCAATCGTTGACAAAATCCATATGGCAAAAACCATAACATATTCAAGTATTTGAATTATCGAAGTTGTAATGTAATTAATTTTCTGTGCAATTTTCACATAAAATAAACGGTATTCAAGTGTTGGAAGTATTGAAGATGTGTTGTGGGGGAAAGCTACGGAAATGTGCGGTGTTCGCCCATTTTGCGATTAAAATTGTTTTCACGCCACCCTATAAACATAAGCATTAGGTTTCAAGTTAATTGTTTAAGAAACAAAAAGGTTTTGCATACAACGACTTAAATTTGCTTCTGTAGCTTAATTCTTCTTAATTTTGTATGGCAAGTACCAGTTCCAGTGGTTCGAAGCAAATTATTGAATCGATAACTCCAAAAACACGCTATTTTTATAGCAAAAACCTTATTTTTGACCGATCGTTCCTATGAGAGTTTTTAGCTATAGTAATTCGATCAAGCTGATTTTCACATGCAAACTGCCTGCAAAAATAAGAAATTTCTGCATTTAAATTTTTATGCTAACTTTGAAACTCTCGGAGGAGTTCACATTGAAACAGAAAAACTTTTTTGACATCAACAAAAATACCGTGCAAAAATGGTCAAAATCAGGCTACTATAGCATATAGCTGCCATAGGAAGGATCGGTCAAAAATTATGTTTTTGCTTAAAAAACAGCTTGTTTTTTGAGTTATCGACTCAATATTTTGCACAAAAACTTTTTTGATATCAACAAAGATACCGTGCAAAAATGGTCACGATCAGGTTACTATAGGATATAGCTTCTATAGGAACGATCGGTTAAAAATACAGTTTTTGTTAGAAAAACTTTTTTGTTCTTGAATATAAGCAAACCAAACTTTGCTATTACGTGTTCTTATTAATGCCTCATTAAGATCCACAATTTTATAAAAATCGGACATAAGGGCGTGGTACCGCCCATACAACTAAAAACTTTAAAATGGTCTTTCTCTGTAAACAGACGAGTTACAAGATTGAAAAATGTAGTGAAGTTTGACTACATTGCCTTCTTTAAGACAAATTAGAAAATAAGCGTGGCTTATTGATATATATGATTCTTATTGGAAAATTATAATAAGGATTTCCTAATAAGAATAATTGTGAAAACGTTTGCAAGAGTATATAAGTTTCGGGATAGCCGAAAATAGCTCCCTTACTGGTTTAAATATCAACTATGTGAGATGAGTCGACGAATTTATTTAATTGGGAACTTGGTCAGTCCGTTTTACTTACATATCTTAAAATTTCATCTCAGAACTTAAATTTAAGTAGAAATTTTGCAGAGAATCTTATTTCGTTTGCAGTCAAAATATTGGTCGGAACCGGCGATATCGGACCACTGGAACTGATAGTCCCCATACGAAAAGGAAAATTAACAAAATTTAAATCGTTGTTTGAAAAACGTTTTTGTTTTGTAAGATGGAGGGCGAATAGGTTTAAGTGACCAAGCTACATGTATGAAACTTGATGAGTTAATATAATGAAATTTGGTATATGTCTTTAGATAAGGAGAAATAAGACTTACACGATTAAATGGGAGTGTTACAAAAAAAGGCTTAAAGAGCGTATAATCTTCGGCAAGGCCGAAGATAGCGTTCTAACTGGTTTTTAAAATGACTTTAGAAGATGAAGAGACAACACATCAATTGGCGTGTGTATATGGATGGAAATGACAACAGAGAATTGTGCAAAAACGTTATCTTTACCTTCCGTAACAAGAACATACATACATATTTAGTGTTTGAACCTCTGTTATTTGCCTTCTTTACAACGTTTTTAACTTCATATAAGGTTTTTTGGTTTTCTTTTCGCCAAACAGCAAATACAATAACTGCAACAACAACAAAACTGACTGGAATCCATTTTAAATAGCGTCAACGTTGTAAGCAAGCGGGGTCGCGTACTTTTGTACCGAACGATAACAACGAGTGGTGTGCTCGCATACCCACAAACAGGTGAACACATTTCCAAATACTATTAAGAAAATTGGCAGTTGGATAAGCGAAAAAAGAAGAAGAAATGAAGAACGGCCCTGCCGACGACTGAATACTCTTTTCGCCCTGTTTTGTGCCAACCCCATATTTTCTTTGGAAACGTATTTCTCTTTATCTACGAAGCCTACACATCAATTTTAACGGTTGTAACTAAATGGGTTCAAAGAAATTTAAAAAATGGACTTTGACTTCAACTTTCGCTCATTTTGCGATCATAATAAGTTATACGCCTCTCTATGAACATAAGTATGATGTTTAAGGTTATTGGTTGAGAAACAAAAAAGTTTTCCATATAAAGATGAGAAAATTTTGTTGCTCTTCCTCTTTTTCACTCTGTATAGCAGGTACCAGTGTCCAGTGGTCCAATTTTAATGAAACTTTCTGACATCTGGGGTCTGGATACGTAAAACATCTAGTTGTTAAATTTCAGCCCTCTATCTTACATAATACAAAAATGTTTTCATACAACGATTTAAATTTTGTTAACTATTTCATTCTTCTTTTCGAATATAAGCAACCGTTCCCGTGATCTAATCATGACGGTTCCGACAACCAATTTGACTGCAAGCAAACAAAGACTGCATTGAAAATTTCAGGTCAATAGCTTCAAAACTGTGGGAGAAGATCGCATATATATGTACATACTGACGGACATGTCTCAATTAATTTCACTCAGAATATATAAGCTTTGTATGGCCAGAGGAGTTTTCTTTTGGGTGTTACAAACTTCTGGACAAAGTTATAATACAATTCACTGCGTAAAGAGTGTAAGAACAATTCACAAATTCTTTGCATATAAAATGTATTCAAAATTTGTTGTCACACGTTGCACGCTGCGCCGCAACCTAATATACTCTTTGTAGCACTTGTTGTTGTTAACTAAGTATAGAAAAACGGGCGACGATGAGCTTGAAAAACAGGTCACACAAGCAATTTCAAGGAGTCAGTGGTTGCACCTGCTTAGCTTCTTTTACACACGAGTATGTATACACTGTACCGTATTGTACAAAGGTATATTAGTTTAGTGCGTATCGAAAATGCATATAATAAAAAAGGATATATATTCTTCATCAGCACCGAAAGAGACGTCGACTCCGCCATGTCCGTGTATCCGTCTGTCTGTATGAGCACTCGATCTCGGAAACTATAATAGGAGAACCAAAACTCCTTGGCAGATCGATTCTGCTATTCAATACGCACATCAAATTTATTTTGAGGTTCCCATTCGGAACTTAGCTGAAGAGTAAGGAGTACATAGCCTCAGCTATCTCGACAACAAATTTTAGTATTTTCTCGGTTGTCTTTTGAGAAAGTAACATCAAATTTGAAATGTATATAGCTGACTTTAAGCCTAAAAAGAAGATAGAAAAGAAAAATAGGCATGGCTACGCCCACCTATTGTACAAATTTAAACTACTCAATTATGTCTTTTCAACAATATAACTTACAGGAATGAAACTTGCTGTGTTTGCTAGTGGAAAGAGTGTTATAAGACTTAATCGCAAAATCGGCGTGGCCATGACCAAATACAGTTAACAAAGAAAAACTGGAGCCAGTTGGTCTAGATAAGTAAAAATTGGTAAGTATGATATTAAACAGAAACGAAATCTGTCTCGATTGAAAAGTCAGCGAGGCATCGTCCTAAAACAGCCATTACAAATTGAAGGTACAGGGTATTTCGATGTCGAGTACTCTCGACTGCAATTCCTAACCGGTATAACAATTTGCTTGTAAAAGGAAAAATGTATGTTCCTTGACAGTCGACGTCAGTAAGCCTTAGAGATTATTTTATCGGGCTGGAGGTGGTGTTGCGGGTGAAGCGAATAAAATAGCTGATAGCTTAAATGAAAGAAATGCTTCAGCAAAGAGAAGGAGATGTCGGTGAGCACGATGGCGATTTTGGCAAAAATGCCACAAAGATTTTTTTTTCCATCGTCTTTGTTTTTGTCGACATTGAGGTTTTTACACCCGGTACTCAGTGTATACCAGGGTATATTGTGTTTGTTTGGCCGAAATGTATGTAACGCATAGAAGGGGGAAGGGGGACCCCATAAAGTATACATATTCTTGATCAGGACGACAAGAGAAATTGATTTAGCGATGTCCGTCTGTCCGATCGTCCGTCGTCACCAATGGTTCTCGGAAATTAGAAGAGATAGAGACTTGAGATTTGGAGGATAGACTCGAGACGCCTACACCTTCCCACCTAACCAGCACCAACCCACTTTTTGAAAAGGCTATAACTTGAACACCAGAAGCGCTAGAATCATGAAAATCGGTAGGTAGACTCAATAAGTGAAGATCTACAAAACTGCATACCACAATTAACCTTCAAAACAATATAACGTACGGACCTGAAACTTTGTATGTAGATAAACGTTCTTAAGACTGCATACTGGAATTGTATTTTCGCCTACCCCTCAAAGGCCGGCAAACTTAAATTTGGGTAAATTCCATTTTTTTTTAACTAAAATTCGTATATCTCAACAACTATAAAAAATACCAACCTGAAACTTTGTATGCAAACTCAATAAATGTAGATCTTAAAAACTGTGTTTACTTGTCACATGGGTAAATCCCA
>JBAMBP010001364.1:0-45817 GCA_037044515.1 Phortica magna
TGGTTTTTCAAGCAAAAACATCATTTTTGAACGATTGTTCCTATGGGAGCTATATGCTATAGTCATCCGATCAAACTGATTTTTACATTCCCAATACCTGCAAAAAGAAGAAAATTTTCTGCGTTTAAATTTTTTTGCTAACTTTAAAACTCTGGCTGGAAATCGCATTGAAACAGACAGACAGACAGACGGACATCGTTATTTGAACTCGTCTCGTCGTGCTGATCAAGAATATATATACTTTATATAGTCGGAGATGTCTCCTTCACTGCGTTGCAAACTTCATGACAAAGTTAATATACTCTTTTTGCAAGAGTATAAAAATTGTTTTCTTACAAAATATGGTATAACACATTGCGAAATATTGACGATGCTTGTGGCGAACACAGCTGCGTTATTTTACAAGTAATGCCATGTTCTTGCCATTCTTTTAAGCAACTACTATGCCCTCTGGCAGCAGTAAGTTTTCCGATACACCCCTAGGATAACGTGAGACCGAGCTGATATCTATGGACAACATATCGGTTTCCTAGGTTGACAGCCGGGTTTCTTCTGGGCGACATGCAGGGATTCTTTTCGGACGGCAAGCGGTTTTCAGTCAATGCACTCTTCCGTCAGTACGATTGGTCTGCTTTGCACGGCAAGCAGAATGTATTGAACTTCTCATGGTATTCCTGGTCATTCGGATTTTCAGGTCGATAAGCAGCGTCGATTGGAATGCAAAGTAAAGCTGCGTTTTCACAAACACTTATTGGATTTACACCACCAGCAAACTACTTTTTAAAGTGAAGTAAAAAATATGAATGAATTTTTGTGGGCGAAACTGTAAAAGGAAAGTTCAAAAGCACATATGATTTTCAACATTTGTAAAGGCTTTGTTGGCAACCCAGCGGGAAATATAATGGGTTCCAACTGCCTTATGGGTGATTTCCTTTGCATGGAGCTGCCCTACCAATTTCTGCTAACTTCACAAGACTCTTGCCGCTTTTCGCCAAGCCTAGAAACTTCCTTTCGCACATTCGCTTCCAAACAAGCTAGACTCGCCTTGCAAAGAAACGACTCAGCATGTGTTTTTGTTGTAAAACATACGACTGTTAAACGTTCGGGTTTTCTGTTGTGCTCAGCTGTTAAGTTTAATGTTACTGTTCTGCTAGTAAATAAGCTGTTATTGTGCTGTAGTTAAGCCACTGTTGTTCTGATGGCTGCATAAGCAGCAAAAACATTTATTAAGCATTCCAAAAAACAAACACATTCCGTTCGCATGGTGATTAATTTTTCCCTTTGGGCAGCTTATAGATACAGATACTGAAACAGCACACAATATTTTCAAACGAAGTAGGCTTATTATGTGCCTTCATGAAATTAATAAAAGATTTAGTCAGTCAGTCGAGCAGCGAGCAAGGTGCAAGTTTATTTTAAATGTATATTTTTCTAATAATTATTTTCTATTAAAAAAATAAAATTATAATACATTGCGCAATATTTTCGGCGTCTGTGGCGATCAGAACTTCGTTATTTTGCAAGCTGTGCCATGTTCTAGCCATTCTTACAAACAACTCCTGTGGCCTTCGGCTGCAATGAGTCTTGCAATACACACGTATGAAGTCTCCATTGCCGGTAAGCTGAGTCGGAGCCGCCGTCTATGAATAGCACATCGGATTCTTTGGTTGACAGGCGGAGTTCTTTTTTCAATGTCCTCGTAGGACATTACGATCGGATGGCTTTTGGTGGACGTGCGTGACGTTTTGGACTTCATTGCGGTATTCTTTGGTCATTTGGTCGGCAGTCGGCAAGGTTGGCGTGCAAGGTTACGCAGCGTTTCCACGGGCATGATTCGATGGGTTCTAGAGCACATATTAATTTCAAAATGAGTTAAGGCTTTGTTGGCGAGCTTATTATCGTTAATATAATACCGTGGGTATTATATTGTCTATAACTTAAAAGATAAATTCATTGTTCTAAATCGATTCGATGGGTTCTAGAGAGCACATATTAATTTCAAAATGAGTTAAGGCTTTGTTGGCGAGCTTATTATCGTCAATATAATACCGTGGGTATTATATTGTCTATAACTTAAAAGATAAATTCATTGTTCTAAATCGATTCCATGGGTTCTTGAGAGCACATATTAATTTCAAAATGAGTTAAGGCTTTGTTGGCTAGCTTATTATCGTCAATATAATACCGTGGGTATTATATTGTCTATAACTTAAAAGATAAACTCATTGTTCTAAATTTTTGTAATAAAATCATGATTTTTCTTAACAAAAGAAGCCAATAAGTATTAATCAATTGTGTGGTATAAATTTTGTGTATTTATCAATTTAAATTGGCGTCGCAAATCTGCCAAAGCAGGTTTAATTACCCACACAAGTGCTGAGCGCTGTTGTCCTATCAGCCTCACCAGGAGACAGTCTATGTCTGTCTGTCAGTCAGTTAGTCAATTTTCCGGCAAATTAACACATTTCAGTATTTATTTATTGTCATGGCATTTAGTAAAATCTGTCATTAATTTATAAATGACTCACAAAGTAAATAGAAGATTGTTTAATGAACAGAAAGTAGCAAACTTTTTGCCTTTCTTTCACATTAAACTTGAGTGGATTGACATTGAATAGCATAGAAAACTTCTTCAAGTTTGTATTCCAAAAGGCTACATTTGTGAGAGAGAGACAAAAGAAAAGTGTGAGTGTGAGGGAGACGTCTAATGTTTAATGTCAAACTGTTGCCAGAAATGAAGATGGAAAGTAAGAACCTATAAATTATTTATATAATTTTATTCTGGATCAGAACGATAAGAGAAATCGTTTGAGACATAACCGTCTGTTCCACAGTCTGTCTGACTGCTTGTTCGTTCTTATGAATAGTTCTTGCCTTGTCTAAGAGTTAGAGGACTTGAAATTTGGCGGCTAGACTCTTGACAGTCAGCAGCACATCAAGTATACAGACTGATTAAACATACCTCTTCGAAACACGCATAACACAAAATACCATTTTCACTGAATTGTTGCCCCCAAAAAGACCAACAAAGTGAAACCTTTAAAAACATAGGATTTCAGCACTACTTTTTTCATACAAATACTACTATTTCATGCTACAGCAGCAATGCTTTGCAACGAAAGCAGTACTTTGTAAGTATGCAATGGTTTTTTTATTTATACTGACAGCACTGTTGGCCCTGCCATGAATAATAACAGACTGTTAGCTATGAAATCATATGTTAAGTAACATTGCCATTTTTGCTGTCGGCGGCAGTTTGACATGTTATTACCATGCTTAATTAACATTCACGATCATTTCGTTTTGTTCGCAAGGCTTACGACAAAAAAATTGTTGAGGTTTTATTTTAAAATTACTAAAAACAATTTTGTTTTAGATTTGGTGTGTAGGGTATTACATTGTCGTTTAAAGCGATTTTTTTAAGCAAAACTTGGGCATAGATATGAATATACTTTAAGCTTCTGGTGTAAGCAAATAATATAAAATGGTTTAAATAAAATGTACTTGTCTTTTACATACATTACATACATATATGTCGATGTGTGTGTGTGTGTGTGTGTTTGAGCATGTCAGTTGAATAGCACCAAAAACCAGAACCGAAACGAAACGAGAAAGCTAAAAAACATGGCAAAGTCATTGAAAGACGAGACTGCAGCATTCCATCGACAACGACAACGGCAATAACAAGAATAACAACAACAACCACAATAACAACAATAAATAGAACAACAACAACAACAACAACAACAACAACAACAACAACAACAACAACAACAAGAACAACAACGACAGCGACTATTTTTCTAAGTGAATATGCTTGAATAAGCAAACGAGACAAAGTTGTATTGAGTTGAATGCCAACATGGTACAACTGCCGCAACGCCTGCAAGTATGCAATATTATTAGTGCAATTGCATTTAATGCACGCTGCGCGCAACAACAACAAACTACGACTACTACAAAACGGCCATAAAGAGTATATGAGTGCGAGTGAGCAAGCAATAGCAGGCGTATTGCAGTCTTGCAGTCTTGCACTTGTCAAAGTCAAAGGGAACTGTTTTTCTCGTAAAATGGCGCACAATTTTGCAGTCGAATTACTTACATATATAAATTCGTTGAAATTGTTTGGCAAAAAGGCATATTACACATGTACATACATATGTACATATGTACATGTCGAAAACATTGACCGTAACAGCAACAACAACAAGTAACAACAACAAATATTGAGTTGCGTTGCGTGTCACGAAACGAAACGAAACGAGTTGAAACGAAACGAAAGCCAAAGGAGTGCGAAGAACGGTTAAGAAGAAGAGCAGTGAAGAGCGACGCTGCAAAAATGCATCGAATTTGTTGTCTGAGTGTTTTTTGTTGGTCTTGCCTTTTCTTTGTTTGTTGTTGTTGTTTTTGTTTTTGTTTTTGTGGCAATAAAACAAATCAAAAGAAAAGTAAAGAAAAACAAAGAAGTGTCAAAAGTGAATGCAATATTTGTTCAAATTTCATATAAATATGCAAAATGTCACTTGAGTTCATTTAATTAATGTGCTTTCAAATAACACACACACACACACACACAAATACAAATGCACATGCAGCAAGTCAAACATCTTGTAAGTAAATTTGAAGCACAAAAGCCATGACAATCATGAACCAACTCGCAATTTATGCAATTGTAAATGCAATACAGTCAAACTTGCCTATATTGAATTTGCATGGCATCAGCAAATTACTTCGAAAAACAGCGCTCAAAGTTGGGGATCTCTCGCAAGGAATTTTGTTAAATTTTTAGAACAAAATACGGACGAACAAAAGTACCGAAACCATACGACTGTTGGAGCTTTCACTGTGTTTACAAAATCCGTCTATCAAATTTCATCTTCGTCTATTATTCTTTCTCCTTCTTCTATTATTCGTTCTGTTAATACTTTAAGTATTACGTAATCAGCCAGAAATTGCAGTCGTCTATGAAATTCCTGAACTCTTATAGTTTTGTAGGCGCTGGCACGCCTACTTTAACGTCTTTGAATACAATTTTAAGCGTACTAGGATGTATAGAACTTGGATTTCATGCTCTTCTTTTGATGCCGTTTAGAAATTCTTTATAAATAACTCGAAATACATTAAATAATAAAGAAGAAAACTTTGTTGTTGTTAAAAGTTTGTTCCAACGGAGTTTCACTGTAATCATGCTTTGCTTTTATGGCATTTGTAAATTTTCTACGAAATTTGTTAAATTCTTTTTGGTTTTAATGAACTTTTACGTCAACAAAATTGCACTTTATTTCTTTTGTTTTCGTTGTTGTTGTTGTTGTGGAAATTTAGCATTTTGCATTTTCATAACAGTTGTTGTTTCATTACAAAAATCCAATTTGTTTGTGTAAATTATATGCAACGCTTCCCGCCCCGCCCCGTCCCGCCGCTTCTCAGCGCACCGCTCAGCCCATTGGTCCCGTTAGGACATATTCACCGTCAATGCGCGACACGAAACCATAGATGAGCGCTGCCGATAATGTCACCTCGACGTCCATTTGTACATTATCCTCGGTCTGATTTGAGATCTCTGCGACATAATCGACAATCTCATGCAGTGCCAACGGTCGTTGGAATACATAAAAGGCATCCAATATCTGATCACCATAACGATATTGTGGCATGTCGTTTGGCCATGTGACAATGCCAAGCCCCTTTTTTTCGAGACTATAAGAGCGAAGGGAGAAGGGAAATTGTACTGAAAAATAAGAAGAAAAAAAATGAAAAACTATTATTATTGTTTTATAGTTTATTATTATTATTTTCGTATTTCTTGTTAGTTTTTGTTGTTGTTGTTATTGTTTACTGTATTGACATTAAACGCTAGGCAGCTTATTAACTTTGTCATAAAGTTTTCAAGGCTATGAAGCAGACATTGCCGACTATATAAAGTTTATATAGTATTGATCAGAGGGTTGATCCATCTGTCCGTCTGTCGGTTTCAGTGCCAACTCCTCTTAGAGCTTTAAACATATCGCAAGCATTAAAACGCAGAAATTCTTCAGATATGTCCAGGCATTGTATATTTCAGAATTATTTTAATCGTGCTACTATAGCATATAGCTGCCATAGGAATGATCGTTCAGTAATGAGGGTTTTGCTTGAAAAACGCTTTGATTTTAAAGCGATCACCTACATTTTTTGCACAAGAACATCTGAACGTCAACAAATATACTTTGCTAGGTTGGTAAAGATCGGACGTCTATAGCATATAGCTGCCATAGCAATGACCGGTCAAAAATAAGGTTTTTGTTAGAAAAACTCTTTTGTTCTTGAATATAAACAGACCAAATTTTGAAATTACTTGTTTTTATGCATGCTTAATTATATAGCAAAGCTTAATAAGCAATGGAAAAAAGGGCGTGGCACCGCCCATAGAACGAATATTTTTAAATATGTGATAAGCAAATGAAATAGATGATTGTAACATGAAGTGTAGTGAGATTGCATTGTTTTCTTTAAGACAAATTCTATAATAGGCAAGGCTACGTGCCTCTCTCATGTGTTTCTTATTAGAAAAACAACTATAAGAGGGGCTTTCCAATAAGAATAGTTGTGAAAATGCCTACAAGAGTATTTAAGTTTCGCTAAAACCGAAAAAAGCTTCCTTTCTTGTTTTTTTACTACTATTTTCAGTATTTGTTACTACGTTTTTTTTATTTTGAACGCTTAACTTTGCCATAAGCTCGTTACCGTTATTTGCTGCTTATCACAAATGGCGCATCTTAAATACCGTGCCAAAACCCCAGCCCCCCTGAAAAAAAGAAGACAAAGTACAAAAATCAAAATGACTTTTGTTTGCTTGTATGTATGTGTGTGTGTGTGTGCGTGTTTTGGCAATAAACAGCTGAGGAACGCAAGTAATATTATTAGCGCGAGACGGCAAGGCAACAAATAATCAGTTGGACGCCATCTTGAACAGAAGCCATTTACAGTTATAGAGTAAAATTCGAACGCACAACTTGCAAATGCAAAAATGCCAAAGAGAGAAAAACGAAAACGAAAACGAAAAAACAAAAATAAAAAAACAAAACAAAAAAACTGCAAAACAAACGAAATAACAATAAGCATAAACATTCACAGTGCAAAAGTAGTCAAAGTAGAAGAAGCAGAGGCAGAGGCAGTGGCAGCGGCAGCGGCTGAGGCAGAAAAATGATTGCAAGCAGAGAGGAAAGTGCGGGTGGAGTGCAAAATAGAATTGCGCGATGTTAAGAAAAGACAAGCAAGCAGCGGCAAAATAGTGATATAAGTAGAAGAAGAAGAAACAAATAATGTTGTTATTGTTGTCGTTGTTGTTGGCGTTGTTGGCGTTGTTGGTAGCGCATAATGACGCCGACGGAGTGAGTGAGTGAGTAAGTGAATGAGTGTGTGTGTGTGTAAGGTGCACCAAGAGTGTTGTAGTTGTCGTTGTTGTTGTTGTAGCAATGAGTGTAAATAAAGTGTAAGCAAAAACAAAATAAAGGCAAAATTCAACTTTTCTACATTAGGAGGCGTTACATTAAACAACAGAATAGAACATAAAAGAAGAAGAAGAGCTGGTAAGAAACAGTTGGGTAAGGGAAAAAGGGCAGCAATTCAAGCAATTTAAGCCATGATAGTATTTGTAGGTGAAAATCAAAAACTCTGAGCTTAAATGTTGTGTGTGTTGCAATGAACAAAACTGCTGGGGGCGGGGTATGTGAAGAGAGGGAGGGTCAAAGCAGTTGACTTTAATTTAATATGGCACAAATATGGCAAGATATGAAACTTGCACAAGAAACCAATGAAGAAGAAAAAACTGTAAAGCACATTCAAAGGAAATAACGAAAATGAGTGGGGGAGAGGGGTGAGAATGAAAGAGGGAGTGGTGAAAAAGCAGACGGAAGTGAATGTACGCAAGTTATAACGTGCGACTTCCGTTTCCTGTTCAAGTTGTTGTTGTTGTTGCATGTTTAAGTAAACTAAGTTGGTCAAAATGTCGTTGGCAAAGTGTTTGCCGTCGTTGTTGTTGTTGTTGTTATTATTGTTGTATTAACAACAAAATTCACATTTGGGAAAAGAAAAGTTACACAAGTCAAAAACTATTAAATCAAATTTTACGAGTCTTAAGTGCACAATTAAAATCATTTCTCGACATGAACGTCAACAAACATTCAATTACATTTTTAATGGCAGACAACATAAAAGAACAGAACAGAACCGAACAGAACAGAACTTGTGCAAAAACAATTCAAAGTTGACTTTGGTGTCAGTTTTTTTGTTTGTTACTTTGCTGTCATTAAGGGCAAGACTTGTGTGTGTGTGTGTGTGTGTGTGTGTGTGTGTATGTCGATCGATAAATGCAAATGTTGTGCACAGTAATTAAAAAAAGCCAAAGGGACAAACTTATACATTTGTATAAACAAAGAAAATGTTACGTTTTACTGTATATAAATGTAAATGGCAAAGACTTTGAAGATTGAACTGCTTTTTGTTTTTGTTTTTATAAGCAGTCAAAGTGAACTTTTTGTCAATTCACAGTTCAATTAAAATAATGTTGTGCATACTTGCTTTATGTTTGCAAGCATTACATCATGACAAACAACAACATGCAATTGAATGCAATGAATGCTTTGCTTATTTGTTCTTCTCTTTTTGTGCGAAGTTTCGTTCGCCAGTGTGCTTCGTGCTCTTTAATGCGCTCTCTGCATATGTGCAACGATCAACATGTGTTCGTTAAGCAGAGAGCGCAAAATTATTCAAACGGTTCGTAGCCACCTACCTTTTAAGGTGATTTCAAGTACTTTTTTTTTTAATACGAGAATGCGTTGAACAAAAAGTGTTTTAAATTATTTATAAGCACATGTTTCGTTTTTAATATACAAGTGTTTTTTTCAGCTTCAAAAAGTTGCAGATAACCACTTACAGATGGCGCCAAATCTGATGAATTGAATTTATGAATTTTTGATTTTTCCAACAATAATACATGTTCGAAAATAAAGTTTTGGTAAATCAAAACTCTTCATTTATTTTTACGCTTTTTTTACACACTTATAGCGCACGTGTCTGTCTGCCTGAGTCGCTGTCTGTTTATAAGTGTGAGCACAGCATTTTATGCACACACACACACACATGCATATACATATGTATGTATGAGCATCGCAGTCACGTTATCATAATGGCATAAAAATGCCGGAAGCGCTGACATATTTGAAATTGTCTCTTCGCTGTCACAGTCAACGCTCAGAATGTTGTCACGCAACACAGCGATGCGTCAAGTGTGCCTCCGTGCGTGCGTATGTGTGTGTGTGTGTGTCAGGGTCGTTGTCATTGTCATAGTTGTCGCTAAAACTATTTAAAGTTTATATTCCAAAGGGGAATTTACTAAATGAAGGAGCAAAGAAACAGAACCGCGCCAGAAATCATGACTGGAATGTCACGTTCGCTCCTGTCTGTCTGTCTGTCTGGTATATCTGTCTTTTGCACGCTCATCTAACAAAGCAGCACTCGCACTTGCACTTGCACTTTATGCAACGTTGACGACGTCGGTGGCGTCGGTGGCGTCGGCATTAAATTCCCGTTTGCAATGTCGCGCTGAGCATGCAAAACGTCACGCCAACACAGCGCAAATTGTTCGTGTCGCCGTTGACGATGTGACATCCTTAAAAACAACAAAAAAATATACATTTACATACATATACTAAAAATATTACTAAACAACACAAATGCATTTGGGTTAAGGGTAAAATTTGCGCTTGAAAAACACAAAAAAGATCAATGGCTGTAAAAGTTGTATTTATGATAGTCGTATAATTTAAGGATCATTTGTGCACTGTTTTTTGGTGCCGTTTTCAAATCAGTTTTCGTTTTGTTTACATTTGTGTGTCCGTTTTGGTGTTCAATTTCGTTGCGTGTTTCATTTTCAGACGATTTTTGAACGTTCGCTTAAAGCGCAGTTTATATTTAACGTTAGACTGCCGTATGTGCGATGTGTGTGTTAATGCTACATAAGTTATATTAGTTTCAAGCAGGTGGTGAGCAAACATTGACTGGCAGAGTTGCATGCAAATGATCATGCATGCTTATATGGTAAAGTAAAATTATTCATATCAATTTTGATGCTAAAAGAAATGTCGCACAGCTGCCGTTGAACGAATTTCAAGCGCTTATTTCGCTTCCGCTTTAAGTTGCATGTGTGTGTGAAATAAAAGAAAAAAAAAATAATAAAAAAAAAAACACAAAAAAAAAAAAATGATGAAAAGTGACAAGTACTTGAATGTTAAGAAAATAACTGTTAATAAAGTGTTACAAGCAATGAGCACTTGAGAGCGACGACAGACTTGTGACAGGGACAGGAACAAGAACAGGAACAGAAGTCGTGGCAGTTGGAAATCCAAGCCGCTATCAAAGTTCCTGCTGCCGTTGCTGCTGTCATTGATGCTGTTAGTGTTGTTGCATTAAAGTGAGCTGAGCTGAACTCTTTTTTTTAGTTATATGTATGTATGTATGTGTGTGTGTGTGTGTGTGTATGAGCGCAGGCGAATTGATGAGTTCAGGGCGAGGTTTCAATTTTCAACACACTTAAACATGCTTCCGCACTTAAACGTTCGCTCGTGCAGCCATTCAAGTGGAGTGTGTGACACGAGCTACTATAATAAAAACAAAAACAACAAAAACAACAGAAGCAACAAAAAGAAACAAAGTGAAAAAAAAAACAACAACAACTAAATATTCTTCCGACTGACTGCGATGATGATGAACTGCAATGCTGCTTGCTTCTATTTTACCCTTCACTCAAACACTAACAACACGCTTATTCACTCACTCACTCGTTCACTCACTCGCTCGCTCACTTACTTACACAACACTCGCTGACTCGGTGACTCACTTCGCTCGCTCGTTCATTTCCCCATTCCCATTTGCCACTCGTTGCTACACTGCGCGCTCACTTACTTACACAGTTCACTTTGTCTCTCTATCTTTCGATGTTTGTGTGCGTGTGAAATCTACTCCAGTTATTTTATTTGTTTTTTTTTTTGTACTTTTTAATCAGCAACAAAAAAAGTGTGCTTAAGTTGCTATTTAAGCAAGTCCAAGTATGCATTTTAATGCAAAAAAAACAGCAATTGAAATTTATATAAGTATAATTATCAATATTTATGACATAAACATGTATGACGTCATATGACATCAGTGGAATTAAAATACTTTAAAACAAGATTTTCAACAACAACGACCACAACAGCAACAATAACCATAGCCGGAAACGGAAATCACACGGCATAACTGCGCACATACAATGACGTCAACGTTTTTCTTGCTCTTCTTCTGCCACTTCACCTTCTTGTGGCAATTTTCATTGCTTGCAGAAGTATCTTTATATCGTTTCACGTTAATCTTCAAATGCCAAAACAAAATGAATGCGCGCATATTAAGGCCGACCGTGTGCAGTTGAATTGCTCGCAAACCAAGCAACCATACGCCGCCCCACTCCACCCCTCACCACAGCAGCTACAACGCGCGTTCAATGGCGCAAGAGTAATTGTTTGTTTGCCACCGAAGGCGATACTGCTCTACAGCTATGGTCAAAAAAATAGTACTGCTCATAGAAAATCCATTAATTACATGAGATAATTCAATGTTGTGGGGTATTTGGCAAAATCTCATCACGGGCAAGGGCGGCGTCATTGCCTTACAATAATTTACTAACTATTTCCAAATTTTAAGCAAATTCTCACGTGCATTATAAACCAAATCTTACAAGTGAAGGTTGACGGTTCTAAACTTGAAGAAAAACAACACATGTAATTTATGGAGGTCCTCCTATTAGAAGCCCAAATAAATAACATGACTGCCTATGACTGGGTTGTCATTTGTAAGATCCTCAGTCGAAGTGCAGCAAAATTTTGTACAATATGGCTTATGAAAAGCAAAGGGAAAATTTGCAGCAAATTCACTAAAATTTCAATTTCAGATATTTTTACGAGCGTGCAAAGTTTAACTAAAAAAAAAAAAACGAAATGAAAGCAAAGATAGAAAAAAAGGTGCGATAAAAACAAACCGAACAATAAATCTCAGGGATATTCATTTACAAATATCGAAAATTTCTTATATTCACTTTTTCCTTCCGTTTTCATTTCCCTCCTCTTTTCACATACAAACATACATAAATATTTCATTAATATATATATGTATTTTTGTTTTTATTCGTTTGCAGCTGTTGCGCTCAGATACTCTCGTTGTGTTTGGTCGAGCGCAAAAACCAAACTTTATTCGCAAAGCCACAAAAAACCAACAACAACAACAACAACAAAGTACTAATGAAAAATTGCCAAATGGCAAAAATATAAGAAATAATAAAATGAAGAAAAAAACAAACGATTAAAAAAAAAAAAAAACTTCAGTTTTTATTTGACAACGAACAAGCGAAAAAGGTAAGCCACGCCCACCAGTGACGCTGGGCTTGGCACATGTACTTTGGCCGTCTGCCCAATGTTGTTGTTGTTGTTTTTATTGCATCACGTTTGTTTGGCGCTCTTGCTTTAATTGAAAACATTTTGAGCCAAAATTGATTCAATTATTTTTATAAAAATGTGCGACAATTGCAAAAAACGTGCAAGCAAAAGCTTCCAAGTGCACTCATGATCAGCTGCGCCCGACTTTCTAATGCCCTGCATACGATTTTTAATAAACAGAAGTTTAATAAAGCAAAAAGAACTAGAAAGTCAAACTGAAGTCAATAAGAAAAAAGTCTCTCGTCAGCCAGGCTTAGAGTCTTTTCAATGCAACACCCTACTAGGCGGGGGTAGGGCAGTCAGTGGTTGCTTTTCGCTCTCTGCGTGTGTATTGTATGTTATTACATAACAAATCGGCCGATACGCCTTGAGCTCGCTGTGTTCGACTGATCTGATCTGAAGATCTGTCATGTCACCCAAAGCAACTGAAAACCGAGCATGCTCGTTTAGGTCACTGGGGGCAACGCGAAGCTCATAACAAAAAGCAGCGCGCTGTCAAACATGACAACAAGTGTTACGGCAATCGTGGATAACATGTTAAGTAATTAAAGTCTTCTTTTTGTACGTAATAATTCATAAGTCGCACGGATTGCGCTTGGAGGTTTAATACATTTATTCATATGTATGCGATTATAATTTGTACTCTCAGGCAACGTGTCTCAAATAAGGAACCTCATCAGACCCCTCGTTCCGATTACTTTGTTAAGGATTCGGCATGTTAAGAGAAGTCAAACTGACTCAAGTGTACTGACTGATATCAGAATGATGCTACTTGTTCGTAATTAAGGCTTCGCCATAACTATTATTCCGGTATGAGGTTCCATTTAGTGGATATGGGGTTCCTGACGGTTCTGGAGAAAACTTATATTCAATGATCACTCAAATTTGGAATCTTGAAGATGCCTTGAGTATTGAAAGCTGCCACAACGAACCGTTATTGAAGTCTTCATTGTCTGACATACTTGGCTTGATTGCGACTTTAGTATAGAGCCAAGTATTGCCTTCTGTTATTTCAACAGTTGTCAGGAAAAAATACTTTTAGTTGGAAATTTGTATGCGATATTCTCAACGTTGATTTGTGGAAAATTGATGAAATGTTTTTGTTCTTTGCTCGGTTGCCATTCATCATGCAGTCGACACTCATTAGTTGTCTACGCTTTTCAATGCAACTGATGATTTATCTTTGTTTGATTTATGACTGCAAAACAGCAAGAAAACTAAAAATAGTTCATGCAAAACTGCTTGCATATGAAGCGAATGCCATCAATTTGCCAGAAATGACTTGTCTTAACTTGACTTGACTCGACTTGACTTGACTCGAGACGAGTTGACTTACGTAATGAAGCAAATGACATGAAGCCGGATTATTATTTGTACACTACACTGACTTCTGTATGTTCCTATAACTTCATTTAGTTAATTTATGCAACGTAATGGAGATTTAAGAATTCCATGCTGTTAATTCGTTTCCAAAATCCAAAATAGGAAGTATTCACAATAGAATATAAACATTGTTTCAATTTGTTCCAATTTGTTTCTTTCGCAATGCTACGTGTTTCATAGCTTCGCTTCAATCTAGCTTTGCTGTAAGTGCTATGAACTTGCTCGAGACTTATGCCAGGCTTATTTTAAAATGGCTCCAGACTTGCATGAAGTATATTTAATGAACGACTTAGCCGAAGTTTAATTCCTTAACAAGGTTTTATTTTGTCATTTATGTTATATGCTTTCACAATCGTCATTAACTCAAACAAAATGATTATGAAGTTAATTTGAAGACGAAGTTGAAGTCGAAGTCAAAAGCATAATTTTTAAAAGTTTCCGCACATTGTCAACTGACACATGATATCACAGTCAGAGATTGCATGCAAAAAAGAAATATAAACTAAGTAAATGAAAAGGAGCACATGTGAGTGTATTAAACTAACGATGTCGTTGTCGTTGCCGTTGTCGTCGACGTCGATATTCAAGCCATAAAGGATGAAAGCATTCAATGAATACTTGAGCAACGTTAAAAATCTGGTTTGAGTGCCGCTTATCAAATGAAATAATTTTATATGGAAAGCCAGAGAGACAGTGTCAGTGACAGGGAGAGAGAGAGGGGAGTAAGGCGAAATAATTGAGGTTGGGTGCAAGTAAAGTACAAAAATTGTGCCTGGCAACTGCAGTCGTCGTCATCGTCATCGACGTCGTCGTCATCGTCATCTTCATCGTTGTGCTCATATTGATGTTAGTGAGCTTCTGAGCTGACATGATTTATTTGCCCGCACAGATACGGGAAAAAAAAGTAATACAGTGAAATGAAGTGAAGACAAGAAATCAAATACGAAACGTTAAAAAAATATTAGAAAAATTCGCATGTGTATCACAGAGCACATGTCTATTTCAAAGGAACTTGGCAGCAATGAAGGCATCGCAGTACAACGCAGTTGGGTGCCCAACAGCAGGAGCAGGAGCAGCTGGAGCAGGAGCAGGAGCAGCATGAGCAAACCAAAAGATAATATTCATTGAAGCTTTATGTGCCAAAACAAACGATGATACGTATGACGTTGTTGAATGTGCTCAAATTGAAATTGAAAGCCTGCAGCGAAGCAAATTGCTTCATGCTTTCATGCATTGAGCATCGATTAGTCTGAAAGTTGAATTTGCTGGCGGTTCCGACGACAATGTGCTGCATGCGACTTATGTGTGCTTAGAACAAGTGCCATGCAAGTCGAAGGACATAAAGTAAAGTAAACTTTGTTCATACGAGAAGAAGCCAACCGAAGTTCACTCATTCTGTGTGTGTTCTTTATGATTTTAAGGCCCAAGCAATCGTTCGATCATTGAAGAAGCCTTAATTAAGAGATTGGTTTTACTAATGAATTCAATGAATAACTCAATTTTTATTAAAAAAGGTGAAAACTTATATGTAGCGTCCAATATTAATACTTTAATTATTATTATTTTGCTCTAATAAAGTTTTTATCGCATTTCATTGCATTTTGCATTCAGTTATAGCTTCGAATGTCATTTGTCGTCGACTTTAATGCTGAGCCAATGTATGTTTTGGGAGACGCTATGTAACATGTTACTAAGAAGTTCTGTTGCAGAACAAAATCAGTGTTGCTTTGAGTGTAGAATTTGTAGAGCGCCCTACAAGTTGTACAACATTGTCTTATATAAAATTTGTCTCTGATGGCGAATTAATTGTTTGATATAAATCTGTATTGTTATTTATATAAGAGAGGAAAGCAAGTAACTCTAACACTAACTCTACTAACATTCACATGCAACAACTCTAAAACCAAGGTTGCATTCTAATCTGAAGGTTTTTTATGTGGTGCATGGATATGGAAGGTGATGAGAAAACCGTTAAGCTTTAAAAAGATCCACTTTGAAATACTCTAATGAATCTCATAGTAATTGTTTTATATTTTCTGAATATTTTTTTATAATATTTTCTGAAACTTTTTTGTGAAATATTTTTTAATATCTTCTGATTTTTTATATTTTTGTTTTTTTTTTCATATTTTGTGTTTTTTTTTTATATATAAATTTTTTTTTATATATTACAATTTTTTTTATATTTTACAATTATTTTTCTATTGTTTGAATTTTTTTTATTGTTCTGAAATTGATTTTGATTTTTTCTGAATTTTTTGAAGTTTCTAAAATTATTTAATGTATTTTCCTAATCTTTTTTTTATATTTTTTTATTTTTTTTTTTATTTATTGAAATTATTTTTTAT
This sequence comes from Phortica magna, assembly GCA_037044515.1. Classification (NCBI taxonomy): domain Eukaryota; kingdom Metazoa; phylum Arthropoda; class Insecta; order Diptera; family Drosophilidae; genus Phortica; species Phortica magna. Next base: position 16,235 of record JBAMBP010001364.1, read on the forward strand.
TTTTTTATATTTTCTAAATTACATTTTAATTGTCTAAAATTTATTTTTATATTTTTTCATTTTTTTTTTTTTGTATTTACTGAATTTTGTCTTATATTTTCTGAAATTATTTTTTATTTTTTTATATTTTCTAAATTACATTTTAATTGTCTAAAATTTATTTTAGTGTGGTTTGTTTTACGACCTTAAAACTTAATTAGATAAGAAATAACAGGCTCAAGGTCAGTTTTGGTTACAAGTTTTTTTTTTTTTTTTTTTTTTAATATAAAAACTTTATTAATATCTCACACATGGAACAATAATCAGCCTACTTACGGCTATAACTTGTTATACATGAACATTACAATGAAAAACTTAGACAAAAAAAAGAAAAAAGTGACTATGTCGAATATACAATATTTACAATACAATATTTACAGTAAACATTAGGACAGACTTATATTGAACGTTTTTTTAGTTCACACGGATGAATCCTTTTTAGCCTTTTTCTCGGTCTGTGATCTGCTAAAGCCCTGGCAAGTGAATTTGGATGCACGTATAATCTATCAGAGTATCTGCTGCTGTGCTTGTTTATCTGGTCACCGACAAAATGGATGTTCAGATCTTTGTGCAAGGACCTATTGCGGATGTACCACGGGGCACCAGTTAAAAGTCGCAGTGTTTTATTTTGAAAGACCTGGATTTTCTTAATATTGGATGCAGCTGCAGTACCCCATAGCTGAATGCCATACGTCCATGTGGGCGCTATTACTGCTTTATATATTAAAGCTTTGTTGCTTAGGGCCAACTTGTTTTTTGGACTTAACAGCCAATTTAATTTTTTCACTTTAGACATGCACTTTGAGCGGATATTTACAAGTTTTAGTAACCAAAATGTTTGCGATTTTAAACAACAAAAATATTGCAAGAACTAGCTCAAAGAACTAGCAGCAGGCAGATCGTACAGCTGTTTCGGGAGTTGCCAAACTCCTTCATCAGCGATCTTAGCTTAACGATAAATAAAAAGTCAAGCACTCTCCTTCGTTTTTCGTGATAAGCTGTATGAGAATCATACGTTATCAACGAAAAACTTCGAGAAGTGCTGCTTTGATCTATCGCCTTGCAAAATTGTTGTTGTTAAGGGCCACTGCGTTGGTGAAGTCAAGTCTTGACTCACGATTCAACTTGTTAGTGGACCAAAAAATTTTTTGAAAAATATAATTATTTTCCAAAGTTTCTGTCATACTATTTGTATGACTACGGCGTGCCCTCCGTTCTATAATAGTGTGGTTTGTTTTACGACCTTAAAACTTAATTAGATAAGAAATAACAGGCTCGAGGTCAGTTTTGTTAAAAATCGCAAACATTTTGGTTACTAAAACTTGTAACCAAAACTGACCTCAAGCCTGTTATTTCTTATCTAATAAAATTTATTTTAATATTTTCTCAATTTTTTTTATATTTACTGAATTTTGTCTTATATTTTCCTTGGCTTGTGCATGAAAAGGTAAACACGTAAATATTAACTAATTTGTTGTGTGATGCTTCTTTTTTTTGTGTTTGTTTTTGTTTTTGTTTTAATTAAAGTGACTCAGCATGAATGCGCCAAACAAGTGTGTCGGCCAATTACGAACATTAAGTGAAGTGATTTTCGTTGTTGGGATTATTATTTATCGTGTGTCACGGCGGGGTAGCGAAAAGTAAGAAAACAAAAAATAAATCAAATTTATTGACAGTCAATTTTGCAAAACGGCAATTAATATCCGGCATAACAGATACTATGGAATGCCGACGCACACACACACACACACACACACGCACAACTCAAACTGGCAACGCAATTCAATCATTTGGGTTTGTATTGCATCCGTTTCCGTTATATTAAAAATGCACGCCTGAGGGCATTTTAAAGAAAAAAAAAACAAATTGAATAAATGAAAAAAAAACTGGAAAAATTCAATAATAATTTGCTTGTGTGTGTGTGTGTGTGTGTGTGTGTGTTTGTATGTAAATGACTATTCCCCAAACAGGAAGTGCGTAAATGCGCCGCAGGTCCTGTTTGCGTCTGACATGTTTGTCATGAGTGGCTGTCTCATGCTTTCACAGACGGTCGGACAGACGGTCGGACGGACGGTCAGTCGGCCTAACGCATTGTTGATTTCTGCACTCAGTCGGCCGGGCCAACACAAGTGCCACTTGAGTTTAATTACTTTGCGGTGCTTTAATGCCTCAAATCGATTCGATTCGATTCGATCGCTTCGCTTTCATTTCAATTTCAATTTTGCACTTTTGCGTTTATGATTTTGTTGATTACTTATTTCGCTTTTAGGCTAATTGTGTGTTGACTTATATGCTGAAAAGCTGAAAAGCTGAAACCGCCTGTTTTGTTTTTTTTGTAATTTAAATGATTTTCAGCAGAATTTTTGCTGGCCATAATGTGCGTGTGTGTGTCGTGGGTGTATTTTGCATAAAATCAATCAAATTTTCATTTACAACGCGCATTGAACGCTTTAATTGGCAAATGATTGCTTGCATTTTTCCAACGGTAAATGATTTTTAATGAGTTTTCGCAAAAATGTGCAAAATGTGTTGTATTAATTCACTCTGCTAAATGCCAAACGCCAACAACAACAACAACAGCAACAGCAACAACAACAACAACAATGAAAGCTTCAAAGTCTGAAAATATGCAGAAAAGCATAAATTAGCCTTTAACATTAGCTTGCCGTATGTGATATATGCGCCAATGTTACATAGGATTATTGAATTTATATGAATTGATATTGCATGCAGAACTGCAGTAAGTGCTGATATCGCGCCAAAGCAACATACGATAAAATTTCTTTTTTTACATAACGTAACGTTGCACTTTGTAGTGCCGCATGTGCTGTGCGCAGCTATGAAACATATTACTTAATATGTATAAATATGGCATGCTATACTGTCATAAGTGCTGAGTTCCCAAAAATCATATTAAGATACAGAAAAGTTTTGGTATTGAAATGAGCTATAAGAGCTGATGGGGCAAACATTTGTAGCACAAAAGGACATTTGTTTTATGTACAATTGATGACTAAAGAAGTTATGTACAAACGAATTACGAAGAAATTGTAATGATCAACATTATTTGGTCTTCTATCAACAAGACATTGACTTATCTTAAGTCTACTTATAGGCTTAAATAACAGTTTAATAAAGTTCATTAAAACGATTGTAAACTAAGCGCTGTCAGCAACAAACATAGAAAGAGGGGCAAGAGGCGCGACGTTGCGAAAGCCGCAAAGGCCATAAAAAGCACAAAAATGCCACACGCAAGCCTAAAAGCATGCAACGAAATTTTTTTTTTTTGGCCATTACGCAAATAAATGCGCGAAAACTTGTTTTTCTTATACGATTTTCTTTTATTTATTTTTTTTTTCAATTTTATTTTTTTATTTGTTGTGTATTTTGCAGCAATGATGGCACTAACAATGTTGTCAACAAAAGAAGAACACAAAAAGCATGAAAGAACGCAAGGAATAACGGCGTTGAAAAGCAAACTTAGAGAGCCAAAAATATTTGCCAAAGCAAAGAAAGCATAAAACAAAAAAACACAAAAAAAATTCCTACAAAAAATAAATAAAAGTATAATGAAAATGCTCGAAGACGAAAATTGTTGGCAGAAGTAAACGTTCATGCTTTCGTACGTTTCGAAAGGACTAAAAATAAAACATAAAACAAATTTTGAACAAAAAAGGAAAAGCAACTTTTCACTTGATTCAACTACTTAGCGTCACTTGCAGCAGCTTGTGGGCAAAGTGTTGTCGTGACGGGCTGGCGAGCGGCATGGCGCAGGCAAACTGAGTTATACAGAGCAGAGTTGACGGCGGCAACTGCCAGCTGTCAATGTGCTTATGGCCACATAAATGTGATAAATTAAATGCTCACAACGAGCGCAGAGTGTTTTGTAAACGCCGAAGGAGCTGGGAGGGTCGCCGTGTCGATGCCAAGTAGCCTCAGCATAAAGAGCACTGTGTGTGTGTGTGTGTGTGTGTGTGTGTATGTGTATGTGGGTGTTGAAGTAGAATATGTGGTGTACAACACTTGTAGTATAGTGTAGTGTTGTGTTGTGTTGTATAGTGTATGTTGGCTAGAGTGTTTAAGCCACTGTGGCAATGGTAGTAACGGCAACGACAACAACGACAACAACAACAACATCGTTGGCCGTTGCAATGCGGCGGTCATGACAAGCGAAAAGCATTGCATAGCCACAGGCGCCGCATTTAAGTGGTCGTTCTGCCTGCTGCCGCTGCTTCGGTTGTTAACGAGCCGGGCAGCGTACAGAAGCGAACCAAGCGATAACTGTAGAAAACGGTGTGTAAGGCAACAGTGTCGACTAAAATAAAATGTGACCGCACACAAGTTTCAGCATTACTAAGTAATACTGCCAACAGCTATGCAAGCATTTATATACTATGCTTACATATATTACTTGTGTATATGCGATATATATATGCATATCTATGTGTGTGTGTGTCTGTATTTATTTGAATAGCGGCAAGGTTGAAGTGTGAGTCAGTTTCGTTCGTTCGTTTGTTTGTTTGCTTTGGTCGGAATTTGTGTGTTGGTATTTTCAAGTTGTTCTACAGGTTTTCAATTGAAGTTTGTTTTTATTGTTGTTGTGCTGTTGTTGTCAAACAACAATCAAATGCTTTGAATTGACCTTGTTAAGTATAATGAAGACAAGCACAAATTTCCGTTTAAAGTGCTGTCCTTTAATGATGAAATGTCTACGTAAGTTGTCTTCTGTCGCACATTCCTTATTGTGTATAAGACTTATATTTTGTAAATTTAATTTTGTACGTTGTAAAAGCTTAGCTTTGCATATACCAAACATACATTCTCACTTACTTATATGTATATGTAAGTAATTGTGTGCATAATGTATATATTTCAATTGAATATCCTGGCAAACCGCAACGGAAAACCACAAACGATATAGCAAACAACGTGCGCGACACAACGAAACACAAATAACTAATAGTCAACCGGAAGTGCTTGGTTTACCAATTGTTCACATTTCATTTTGTCTATGTGTGTGTGTTTGATTATAAATTTTGCTTATACAAAAGTAACATCGATTTTACGCCTTTCAAGCCTTTGAAAATTTTCCATTTTATTTTACGCTTACATGAATTTAAATATTAATTATACTTTCGTGCTTGGCAAAAACACAGCACATAGTGCAGTTCAGTTGTAACAAACAAACTAAAATATTTAACTATAATATGTGCCATGCGCGTCTAGCGAACATAAGAGTATTCATTAGTTTTTATATCAAGTGTGGAATTTAATTAAGTTGGACACACTGTTTCTTTTTTGTTCTTCTTCTTTTAGTTGGTTCGCTCTCATTTTAATTACTTAGTCGTATTAATATGCGGTATGTTTAGTAAGCTCACGTTTGTCTATAAAGCAAGCGTTCATTGAATTTTGCCGATCAGTACGTGACGTTCTACTACACTGTTTCTTGCTTGCTCTTATTTCAGCTCAGTGCAGGAAAATAACAACAAATGCATATGAATGAAAACTAAATGTATTTGTGGACAAAATAAAAACTTTTCAACTTTTTATTTACATGTGTAGAAATATATTATTTAAAACAACATTTCATATATGTATGTTGTGCGACTTTTGTGTTGTTGTAAATGTTGTGGCGTCATGTTGGTAATGATACACGCACACATGCGTAAGTATAACAAAATAGAGCAGAGAAATGCTAAATAAGCTTAGAAAAAAAAAACTCATAATAATAAAATGACACAATTTCCAGTAATGCGTGGTCGTCGTTAGGCGGGGAGGGTGAGGTGTGTATTGTCGAATGCCAGGAAATATTTCAACAATTCATTCATGTACATTATGTCGAGCAATGTTTGCCAAATGGCGTTCGAGTGCTGGCGACCAGAATAAAGTCAAAGCGCACAAACAGAGCGACGGACGGACAGATGAACGGTCGGACAAAAGCACGAACATGAACGGCCGTGACTATTGACAGTGCCATTTCGTGTATAAGTATTAGCAGTTAAATGCACGACTTGGATTTTTTTGGTGTTTTTTTTTTGGTTTCAATTTCGATTTTCAATTTTTTTCCTTTTTTTTCGTTTTGTTGTTTTTCCATTTCTTTTTCTTTTGTGTATTTCATTCGAAGTTTTCGCTTTTAATGGTTTCGACAAATGTTCAACGTTCAAATGTCCTTTAGCGCAAATTTTCACTATGTCCTTGGCGTCTTCGATTGCGATTGTAACAACAACAACAACAACAACTCGGGCTTGTGCTTCAATTGGTATTTATGTTGTTGTTGTTGTTGTTGTTGTTGCTGGTGGTATTGGCCTTATAGCAATTGAGTTGTTGACAGCTGCAATTTCTTAAATAAACAAAGGCTTCTTCACAAAGTGGCGCAGGCAGTGTTTGTCTGTCGGTCTGTCTGTCTGTCCATCGGTTGAGTAGCGTGTTTAAGCTTTCGATTGCTTCATTTATTTATCTTTGTCCTCATTGTCAGCTATCTGCTGTCCGTCTGTCCGTCCGTCTGTTCGTCTGTCTGTTTGTCGCAGAGCACACAATCCTCGGCCAACAACATTTTGCGTCTCATTGGCATTATTTTGCTTTGCGACGACGACCTGTGTAAGCACAAGTTCAGAAGCAGCAGCAGAGGCCTGTGCTCAGTGCCTTTTGTAATACAATCAGTGTGTCATAAATAAATAAATGAAAGTGTATATACATACATACAAACATATATATGTACGTATATACAGTAATGGCAATGAGAAGAAAATCGAAAATGCAAAGAACGAAAATTCGATAAAATTGTAATGACATTAAATACATGAAGACAAACAACGAAACCTTTTTGCATAATAAAACAGTTTGATTTCGCTCACTCACTCACTCACTCACTCACTCACTCACTTGTCTGCAAATCACTTTGCCTTGGTCAGAATTATTGTGCACTAAAAGCTTTATTTAGCAGAGCAACAAAGAAACAACGGCAAACAACAATTTTACGCAGTTGTGTGTTGTATGCACGAGCATGGCCATCGTAAATGTTTGATTAAAGTCAATCAAATTGTAAAGTGCAACAAAACAAAATGCATATATGTATTTATATTTAAAACTTCACACATTCATAGACGCAGGTGTGTGTGTGTGTACCTTGCTCAGTGTTACTTGCATGCTGTCTTCGTTTGCTTGCTGGCTCATGCTCTCTCTTACTTACTTACATACAATCATGTGCATACATATGCGCTTTAACTTACTCAATGTCGCGCGGTTGTCTTAGGTAACGTTGACCTTTTTTTGGTGTAATTTTATTTTCTGTTTCTGTTGTTTTTGTTTTTGTAAAACCGATAAGCCAATTTCAGTGTGGCAGCCCGCCAATTTAGTGTTGCGTCCTGTTGCGGTAACACTTTGAACTTGGCGCAGTGTTGCCAAGCGCGTTTTAACAAGACTTTTTCTTTTTCTTCTACTTGATCGCTCTGGCTGTGGTACAATAGAGAAGACACGTGACACACACACACACACACACACATACGCAACCTCGTATCGAGCTCAATTTTAATTTCAATGCAAAATAAATCATCGAGTCTTTCTTTTCGCTCTTCGCTTCTCTACGCTTCTTTCTTTTCTTTTTTTTTGTTCTTTGCTTTGCTTTGCTTGGCATGCCTTTGGCATTTTAATTTCACGCAGTTGTAAATTTTACGCGCAACATATGAGCCGAAAAAAAAACAAAATGCAAGCGAAAAATGCTGAAGTAAAGAAAAAAATAAAAAGAAGAAGATGCGCTGTGGCAAGTGTGGAAAAAGAGTGTGTAAATGTGTAAAATGAAAGTGGCTGAAGAAAGATACAGACAGACATACATACATACATGCATGCATGCATAAAAGTATCGCTCTGTGTGTGTCTGTGTGTGTGTGTGTAGAGCGCAGCTTGCGGCGCCACAAGCCGCACACTTGCCACTACAAAATTGCCACATTGCCATGCCGTTAGCTTACATAATTCAAATTTTCATGCAAACACATGCGCAGCACTTTAATCAAATATTGACAGCTGATAGTAAACGTAATCCGGACGTTATATCCTGTATAATCATACAAGATGCTCATTGCCAGCGTTGTGCCAAAAGACCAACAAGCAGTCAGTGAGAGAGAGGGAGAGAGAGAGAGAGAAGAAGGAGTAAAAAATGACACCCTGTAAAGTGTCCAGTTTAAACAACATACTAGCAAAGCAAATCATAAGCCAAGTGTTAAGTCTTAAGGCGCATTCAATACTCTTCATTTCTTAAATTAATATAATTTTTAATATAAAGTCTTACCCATTTATTCTAAATCACTGTTAAAATCGAAATTCATATCTATTTTTCTATAAACGATTCTATTAAATGCACTCTTAACAATTTTTGATTAAGTTGCCAGTATAACGGGGGTTAAGGCATTAATAGAAAAATCAATAGGTTTCACAGATTGTCCTTACCTTGCATTCCAAATACCATTGTTCCTTATCTTACGCTAAAAAAACTTTGAAAAACCCTGTCTGGTAATAGAGAAAACCCAACTCTCAAGAATACGACAAGCTGTTAAAATCCTATTAACATGTCACTGAATAGAATAGAGCTATTAAAAAGGCGAAATTAAAATTGTTGTCTCAAGCTTAGTCGTTTTTATTTATTTATGTTAGTACCGTTAAGGTCGGACCCTAGAACAAGTAATACACAGAGAACAGTCTTGGTAGTGTTAAAATTCTTAATTGTTTCGGTGCGAATTAAGGCAAATTATTACATGCTGCTGAAGATTATTTGAGAATTAACAGAACGTATATACAGTTGGATAGATAGATAAATAAACAAAAACATAGTTAGCTAGACATAGGAACGGATACGGATAATACATGGTTGTATTGACTCATCGATGCTGTTTAAAAGTTTATTCTTGTACAACAAACTCGCTTTATAAAAATCTTGTAAAAACATGTGCCCTACGCGCTTGGGCTTAAGGACATGTCAATGGCTATGCGAATCTACCGCAAACGAATCGACATCGACAAGTGCTTTTCACCATGCTCAACCATTTCTTTTTTTGCCCCCTTTTGCCCCCATTTTGTACCACCTTTTTCCCATTTTGGCTCACCACTTGACGCGTCACTTTTAACAACGTTCGTTCGTTTGCAGATCTTGAACATTTTTGTGCCATAAAAGTGATGTAAGGCAAATATTTTTTCAATAATATTTGCTTGTTGTTGTACCTTCTCGCTTATTTTTGTCAATTTATTCGGGCATTTTCATTGACACAGCTGCAAAAGTCACTAAAGTAAAAGTTTCTCTATAAATTCTGCGCACTTCACCACAAAATTCCCATTGAGTATTTTTACAACCTCTGTTTTTCTGAGCCTTTTTGCCATTTTTTTCTACGTTCGTTCAATTTTTGACTGTTTGTGCATTTCGTACGACAGAAAGGAGCGACAGCGACAGTGAGAGAGAGAGAGAGGGGGAGAGGGAGAGAGAAAAAAGGTACTTAATAGTTAAATTTTGTGGTATGGAAATGAGTAGAAAAAGGAGTATTTATAAAAAGGCACTAAAGTGTGGTTAACAAACTCAACAACAACGACAACGACAACAACAAAAGGTGACTGTGTGTGGTTATTGTTGTTGTTGTTGTACTGCTCTGATTGTTGTCGTTGTCATTATTGTTACTCAAGTGCAAAATAACTAAAAGAATTCATTTTTAAAAATGCTTTTAACGAAAATGTGCCATTTTCGGAAATTGATTTTTATTTTCTTTTACCTTTTGACTGTAACTATTGACAAAGTCTTACAAGTGTCAGAAAGACAGACAGACAGACAAGGGGGGCGTGGCACAAGCTATAAAGATATGTATTTATACATTGCACCATCTTTTGTTCGTAGAGAGAAGCAAGAGAAAGAAGCTCAACGAACCGTTAAACATCGTTAATACTTTAAAAACATCGCTTAAAAACTAATCCCGAAATATAAAACAAAGTGCCCAAATATGAAAAAAAAATCCCAATTATAAAAAAAAAATTCCGAAACATAGTAAAAAAAAATATAAAAAAAAACTGAAAAAAAAAAAAACAGTTTCGAATTGTGAAAAAATTGTAAAACTTAAAAAAAATTCTAAAATAGAAAAATGTATAGATAATACAATTATACAATGCCATTTTAAGATAAATTGGCAGTAAATTCAAATTAGAGTTCGTAATAATCATACATCATATAGCATTCTCGCCTCACTAGTTTAGGAGATATGATCATTTGAAAGAAAATAATCCTGAATAGTGAAAAAATCCAAGTACACACAAATGATCAGAATGACATTGCTAAACAAACTAGTCTGATTTTTTTTGTCTGTCTGTCTATCTGTTCGTTCATCCGTGCATCTGTCAGTCGAACAGCTCATCAAGATCTTGAAGCTAACTAACCATAACAATGGCTTACTCAAGATTTGTTGGGCTGTTTTGGGCTTTAATAATTAAGTAATAAAATTTGTGTATTTTTGGTTACACTTTCTTTTTTCTTTGTTTGTGCTTTCTTCACTTTCTGCCCGAATTATAAATTCAAAAGGTCCTTTCACAAATTACGTGTTGCAAATTTTGTTGATGCTCAGTGTCTTTAATTTGTCTTGGCCTCAATCAGCAGCGTTGCTTTGTCTATGCCTGAAAGGAAGCCTCATCAGCATTTTCTAACCAATAAAATAGACTTCACCCACCTTCCTTCACCTTCATTTCTTTTCATTTGATTCATTTGTTGCATTCATTCGTTCATGCATGTGTAATGTGTTTGCGGTATCAGCTTACCTTCTGTCAATCTATTAGGACTCGTTGTTGCTATTGTTGTTGTTGTTGTTGTTGCAGCAGCAACATTTTAAGGCAAAACTAAGCGGCTTTCGGCAATTGGCCTTGTACAATAAATATTCAATTACTTGTGTTCTGCAAAAGAAAAAGAAATAGAAAAAAATAAAAACCGAATAAAGAACTTCAAATCGAGATGACAAAAACAGAGAAAAAAACGAAAAATAAAAGTAAGACAATGAAACCAAAAAAGAAATATGAGAAAATTGTTGATCCTTTCAGTCATAACGTTATCATTTCGTTACGGTAAAGAAGGTCTGTCTGTCCAAGAGGCGTGCGGGCGGTTGAGCTTTAATAAGACTTACCTTTGTCATTCGAGCATGAAACAACACTGATAAGCGTGTCGTGTGTGTGTGGGGGGAAGGGTGGGGGTGTGTGTGTGTTGCCAACAACTTTCGATTGTCATAAACTTATGTTATACGCTGTGTATGTGTATGTGTGTGTCTCTCTCTCTCTCTCTGCATTTACGAGACATTTGACATAAGTTAGACACACACACACACACACACACACACACCCAAATAAATGCACTTTTAGTATTTCTATATATGTATGTATTTTTTTGTGTGTTTTTTTTGCAAAGTATCTTTTTTGTGCTTTTATTTTCTCTTTCTCCTTTAGTTAACATCTAAATATATATATACATACATACGCATGTGTGTGTGTGCTTGTAGTTGATCCCCATGAAATCCATGGGCCGTCCGCCGACCGTCTTCTGACCCCAACGAGCGTATGAATGAGTGAAGGCAACGCAACATGAAAATTGTTTTCATTATTTCATTTCACATATTTATTTATTTAGTTTTTGTTCGCTGTTTTTGCTGTTGTTGTTGTTGTTGTTGCCGTTTCTAGTTAAGGTATTTTATTTTTCCATTTCTTTGCGTAAACAATTTTATACCTTTTTCTTTCTCCCTCTCTCTCTCACTCTCTCTCTCTTGCTATTTACGACTCCGTCTTATGGCCCCCTTGGGTATTAACCCACGCATTACTGCATTACGCCCCACCACGCGCTTTCATCAGTCTCCTCTGCCACCCCCCCCAATTACATTCGCACACTCAGTCGCACTAAACAAGCCTCAGCTACCCTGCAGACAAGCTGCGACGCCTGGCGGGTGTCATCGATGGAAAAAAATAAGAAAAATGTTTGTTGTTTGTTTGCTAAATATTTTCTTTTTTTTCTGTTTTTAATGCGTCATAGAATTTTTGACTATTCTTTTACCATAAGAAATACACTTTTTTCTAAATTTAAACTAAAAAGAAACAGGTAATTTTTAGGAAATTTCTATGTCTACATAAAACACCTAACAACATACGCTAATTTAACTCAAAACGCCGCGCGTGAAGTGTTTTGAAGCGCGGCGCTCCGCGCTAAATTAGCGTATGTTGTTTGGTGTTGTATGCAGACATAAGATTGGCATTTTAGTGTTTCAAATCGGATCATCATTGTTTGACTTTTGTAACAAAATTTGTGCAACTCTGTTTTCAATGTCATGCTCAAATTTAATCTAACTTCAGCACAAAGACGGTTCTGCCTTCTATAATAATTGTAATAACTTCTTTCAACATTTTGTTGGTCAAAAATAAGATGATGATGATGATTATGATGATTATGATGGCAAGCAATTGTAATACAATTTCTCAAGCGCATAAATCTCTAACTTGCGTACGTGGCTTGAGCGTTTTGTGAACACGCCCATGCACACGCCTACAACTAACACCAACAGCAACAACGCAGCAGGTCTTTCGACATAACTGAGATGCGTTTTGCTATGCAAGTTTTTTTGGGCTCAAAACTAAAATGAAGAAATTTATACGTAAAACAAAAACAACAAAAAAAAAAAGAAAATGTATGAAAAATAACAACAACAACAAACATTTTTCGTGCACTGGTGTTTGTTGTGTGTCTCACTGCATGTGTGTGTGTGTGTGTTTGTGTGTGTTTGTTCGTTGTAAATTTATTTATTTAAACCTTCGCGCAAAGCGTATAAATTCTACAAAGCGTTTGTTGTTGTTGTTTTTGTTGGTTTCAAGCAGTTACAAACAAATGCAAGCAAAAGTACCAAGGCACATGTGTCTGTGTGTGTGTGTGTAAAATTGAAATTTATTGTAACGGCGCTCAGACACACACACACACACACCGACAGACAGACAGACAGAGCTGCATTTAGTGTTGCCGTTGCCCTTTCCCTTCTCCATGCTCAAGACTTGTTTCTATTTCACCAGTGCTGCTTAACGCTCTCGCCGTTTTCTTCTTCTTCTTCTTAATCTGTCTTTCTGTGCTGAATTACTTGCAGACAAAATAATAATGTAATAATAATTTTTCCAACTCGTTAACACATGAACGTGCTGTGTTGCACACACACACACACACACACATACATGCCACCCATATTCACCACAGATATCAAGCACATACAAGTTACATTGTTCAACATCTTTTGCAGATTAAAGCATGTGTATTGCAATGCTGCTGTGCATAAGCGTGAAAGAGACGGCAAGCATTGTATTCGAAGGCAGCAGTGCCGTTTTGCTGTTGTTGTGCCGTCTTCATCGTCATCGTCGTTGCTTTTGTTTACTTATAAAAACCTTTTGCAATAGAAATTAATGATGTGGAAAAAATGTAACCCAACTATGTTTTGAACCCACTTTACATGGGGCTTGTTGGCCCCAGACTGTTGTTGTCTCGCTCTTGCAAGCATGACGATGAGTTAAGTTGTGCGCGTATGAGAGGTTACGAACCGGTTCGCATTTCTGACATAAGCTGCTAAATTATTCTCAGTAAAAAAGAATACGAAAAATAAAAAAAAGGTGTTTGGGAAACTGCAACAATCAACTTTTTTCACGCACTTTCTTTTTTTGCGCATTTTGTGGCATTTGCATTTAGTTGCAGAAGCACAAGAGTTCGATTTTTCGGCTTAGCTTAAGAAATTTTTTTTATTATAATAATTATGTACTTGGCAAGCAAACAGGACTTTCAGGAACTCCGTTCTTAGTGCGATACTATACACTATAATCGGATTTATAGTTTCGGAGATCTCCAGATATGTCAGTCACAGTTAAATATAAAAAATATAAAAATATATGTAAATTTTGCACATTACATTAACCAAACATGTACTTTCATTAAATTAATTTATTTCATTAAAATGTATATTTTTTAATAATTTTTTATTTCATATATAATATAAAATATATAAAAGACAATACATCATGCACTAAAGGCGTTGTTTGTGTGCATTTTGAAGCCAAATTCTGTGCTTTTAGTGCTCATTGCGTATTCCTATAGACCCGTGGTGAAGTTTGAGCCGAGTTTCTTGGACATGTCGCTTTCCACGGTAGACGGTCGTTTCTTGGTCAACATGCTGTCTTCTTTTCGGCCGGTCGGTGCTCTCGTCCGACGTTTTGTGCTTCAAAACGGGCTTCTTGGTCATTAGGCTGGTTTTTTGGGCCCACCAGCAGCAGAATTTGGCTTGCAAGATATTTAAACGCCCCGTTTCCATTGCCACATTTTGGATAATTTGCTTTAGTGCACGACTTTTCAGAGTGAAGGAAAAATTACGAATGAGCTTTTGAAGGCGAAATGGTACGAATGAAAACTCATGGCATACCATGAATTTCAAAATTTACTTTTGATACTTTGTTTGAATTCATCAGACAAGAACAAGTTCCCATAGAGCGAAAATGAAACAAATTCAAACAAAGAAAAAAATCATTGCATACTTCGTTGGGTTTTTTTTTTATTTTTGCCATTTTCATGCCATTTCAATGAACTGTGTTTAATGCACACAGAAAAAACAACTTTATCACAAAAATAAATTGCGTCGCCATAAATTTTAATAATTAACAAAAAATATATAAACAAAAATTAGCTGTAAATTTTTGTATTGTAAAACAAATAATATTTTAATGAACAATTAAATCATTTTGTGTATAAAATGTTTGCTTGTGTGTGTTTGTTGCATAATCTTTGTTGTTGTTTTTGTTTTTCGTTATTTATAAATAAGCTTAATTTAAATTGCTGAATGATTGTTTTTGGTGGCCAAAAAATTATAGCGAAAAACAAAATAAATAAATAACAATTAATTAACATGTTAAAGTTGAACGTATGTGTGCGACTTTTGTGTACGCTTCATGCTTGCTGTGCTTTGCCGACAAGCAGACGTGTGTCATTCACAAGTCAATGCAAACAAAACAACAGATTGATTGATTGTTTGATTGATTGATGGTTTGATTTGTCGATTTATTGATGTTGCAACAAGTAAACAAAAGTGAGTTTACTTCGTCTTCTTCTTTTTTCTTACTCTTCTTCTTCTTGAGTTATAAGCCTTTGTCGCAACTCTGTGACAGTTATCTTTTGCAATTCACAGATCTGTTGCTGAAGTGCTTTCTTCTTTAACAATATTTCTTATTATTATACACTCTTATGTTGCTTAGAACTACATGCATAACATAGTTTAGTTCAATTTTGAATTTTTAGTTATGATTTGATTGCATGAATTTTGTATTATTAAGAAGTTGGCTTAACTATTTGTGGTTGTAGGGTATAAAATAATGATAGTTATTATAATGACAACAACAACAACTACAACAACAATAGTTGCTAATATAATTATCAATATTGTTGATTACGGCGATAAAATATCAAAAGAAATGACATTATTTTTTGACAGCTCTGTGCTTGAATCAGGTGTAAACAACAACAACAACAACAACAACAATTCAACGCGGTTATGTTCAAAATTAAAATGATAATAATAACTTGCCATAATGACCATGCACACACACACACACACACATACACATACACATATGCATGCTCAACAGCCCACGCGTATGTTAAAAATGAAAGTACTTTGACTTTTCCATGAAGTTTGCAACATCTTCTCTCTCTCTCTCTTTCACGCCTTCTTTCGTTCATCCCTATGACACGACAAGTTGGGCGACTCATATCCTTACAATATGTTTCGATGTTTGCTTAGGAAAATTAGCTTCATCGATTAATTGAAGTCCTTTAAGAAGATTTCTTATGTCTCATGTCGCACAGAGGCACACGGTACATACAGCAGTCTAGCGTTTAAATTTTGTTCCAGAGCTTAGCAATCATAGGCATAGCATAGATTGAAGAAGATAGCGATTTTAAATTTGTTTGCTGTTGTTGTTTTAGGACGTCTACAGCATGGGCATGGTTATGGCGTGGTTGTTGCTTTTGTTGTTGTTTTTTTTGGCGAGCAGTTTGAGCAAAACATTTAACGTTAATTACTGTCATTTATGTAAATACTTGCAACTATTTTGTTGTTGTTGTTGTTGTTTTTCTACACAACAATAGCTAACAGCAAACTCATTTTTCGCTGTTACTCAAGCCCAACACCCCTTCACCGCGTTTATGTTAAAGGTTGCCAACTCGTTTTGCGCTTACAACGAATTCTGTTGTAAAATCATTTTATAAATCTCGCCACGTTTTCCACATGACTACATGACCGTGTGTGTGTGTGTGTGTGTGTCACTGTTTGCCTGTCTCTTTGTATGTGTGTGTGTCTGTGTGTGTGTGTGTGTTAGTTTGTCTGTTTATGCAGTTAGTTTTTGCGCTTGTTTAGTTTTCCGGGGTTTTAGCGGTTTTTGTGGCCGTAATGCGTTCAAATGTACGTCCGTCCGTCTGTCGCCCTCTCTTTCTCTATGCATGCGTCTGTGTCTGTCTGTCTGTCTGCCTGCCTGTCTGACCAGCTGTTCAGACCGTCTGTGGCAAAATTAACAAAACTGTCAATTTTTTTTTTGTTCGCCGTCTGCTTTGCCAATTCTTTGGCCTTCACGGCTTGGCTTCGTCTCTTCTCTGTCTAACTGTACGTCTGTCCTGCTGTCGGCCTGTCACGCTTTCGACGCCATGCCGTGCCGTGTCCGAATTGCGGTTATGCATGCATAAATTTTGCATTTAAGGCTTGGTTATTTAATTAAATTAACATATGAATTTCAATAAATAATACTTTCTTATGGCAACTTGTTTTTTTTTTAACTTCATTGATACAAGTATTTATTTAAGGAATGTCTTTTAGCAAAAAAAACTATTTTTTCTCATTTACAATTAACTTTTTAATAGAAATGTGTGAAAAGCGAGAAAAATAAATTAAATTAGCTTGTTTGAGTGTCTCTCGAGTCGAGAATCATTCAGAATAAAAAAAAGTTTCCTTTGCGGCTCTCTTCGCATACGAGTTCTGTAAACCTTAACCACTAATTAGTAAAGAAATCTCTTATGTCTTTAGGTCACAAACGCAGACATATGTTTATACTTGACCAGCACTTGATGTTATGCCACTTGTGCTGCTCAGTAATAAATGTGCTCTTGTTCTACTGAGCTTCGCCAATGTCTGGCACTCTCATGTGCTCAGCCATGTCATAGAGACATAGGACGAATGTTGATCGACAGTCGTCGTTCGTTTCATTTCTCTTACATTTCACGCATGCAATCATTCCGTTGATCGTTTTTGTTCCTTGCCACTTTTTAGCCGTGGGTCTGAGTGGAATGAAACTTGTGTACATTTTTGATTCTACACGATTAAATGATGTTTTGTTCGGATAATTCGAATTTAGTATAGAAAATGTTTTTTTTAAATAAAATCAATAATAATCAAGCCGCGCAAGAATTTCGTGCGAATTATCTTTGAACAATTTTGTTTTTTGGGAAAAATTAGTAAATATTATTTTTTGTTTGGTGTTTAAATCGCATATTTTATATGCACATAAGTATTGTTAATTCGATGTTGTTGTTGTTTTTGTTGCTTGTCGTTAACATAAATTGACATACGGCAGACATGAATGGTTTTAACGCCTAAATGAATGCAATGCAAATGTGCATTTGAGCGCATTAAACTTAATGACAGATGGTTGCATACACACACACGCAGACACCCACAGGACATGTGTATATGCAAAAATAAAAATCACACGCCTCGCTCAACATATTATAAACCAATAATCGCTGATATTCAATGCAGTTGGCAGCGCTCGCAGCGTAGGCGGCGCATGGGAGTCGGCATTGATGACAGACAACGACGCATTGCATAATCAGATGTGTTGCTGCAATTATGTAAATGTGCCTATGACAAAAAATACATTTAATCCTTTTTGATTTATTTATTTATTTATTTTTTTGACACTTTTTTTCTTCCTCTTGTTTTTGTTGTGTTTTGTATGGCATGAGGCATGAGGCATGAAAATGAAGTTTTAATGCAAACCTGCTGCAACCAAGCTTTGCTATTGTAAGCGCGTGCAATGTCCGTGGTTGGCATGCAGCGTGGTGCGGGGGGTTGGCGGCACAACCGCACATACCAAGCCTGACAGGCGTTTCTGCAACGTTGCAGAAAATTTTACTTCGAGCAGCAGCAAAAAAGAATTATGAAATTCTTTGATTGAAGCATGGCTCGGTGAAAATTCTCTTCAACTTGAATATTTGCTTATAAACTCTTGTCTAGCCCGAAAATTTACCACTCATTGGATGAATGAACTGCCTGGGCGCCTAATGTTGTTGTTGTTGTTGCTGTTGTTGCTGTTGTTGCTGTTGTTGGTGCTGCTGCTGCTACAACAGCTTTTTGAAGTACATACTTTACACTTTAGTTGAACGCAAAGTTCTAACCGCAAGCATGAAGCGTCTCATGAATGACTTGAGTTGTACACACTTGGCACACTTCTCAGTAATGCCATTTTTGTGCTTGTTAAGGTAAAAACTTAAGAAATTACGAAAAAAATGAAGAAAAATACCAACACACAAAAATTGCATAGAAAAGTAAACTTTGATGCAACGCTGTAGAAGAAGAAGCAGACTCATGCAAACATTGCCGTTGACCATTTGTTGGTTGGCAGTGCAGTGCAGTGCAGTGAAGTGGTGTGAAGAAGAGCAGATTGTGCTTAGCAGACGTTAATTAGCGTTGCTTGTTGTTGTTGTATAGTTTGTGCGTTGCTCAGCGTTCGAATTTCGAACATAACGAACATAACACAAAAATACGCATTGAAACGTCTTATAATAAGCGTCAGCCAAGTGAACATTAGACACAATCAATTCATGCGTTGCTCAGCGCTCGATCATAATACGTTTTGAATTGTCGTATAATAAGCGTAAGCCAAGTAAACATAAGACACAATAAAATGGAAAATTGATTGGCTTAGTGTTCTAGAGTGCGTGTGCATGCTCTCTTTTAATTTCGCTCTTTGTTACTTTGTCATCTACTTCTTCTTAATCTTCAACACACAAGAGGCGTGCACAATAAGCCGTTATGTTCGTGCGTTTATTTGCATGTCATGCAATAACTTCTTTGCTTAAGACTTTTTGAATATTACTTTGGTAATAAACTGCATGCAACATATCTTCTGTTGTTTGAGCAAAGTAATGTGGATTAGAGTGCAACAAAACAAAGTTACAAATTGTTAAGCACTTTTCTAATGGATAATGTTTGTGGTAAATACTTTTGCTATTGCAAAGTTTCTTGCTGCTTAAAAAAATATACAAAATGTGCAATGTGAAAATTACATTTGAGCAGCCTTAAGCTCCTGCAACATGCAAACAGCATAAAAGGAGCAACAATGTCAAAGCACATGCAATAATACAAAATAAGCTTGAAAAATTCAATTTTGTCCAACTAAAAATCAAAGCATAACTGAAATGCAATCAAAGTAAAATTCTCTCAGCAAATTCTGTGTTTTTTTTTTTAAATTAAGTCAATGGAAGGCACAACACGAGCAGAAAATCAAATAAGGTAATAAGCATTGCCACAAAGCACACACGAAGTCCAAGAAGAAGCAGAAGCAGAAGCAGAACACGAAACAGATACATGAACAAACAAAACACGTAACAAATTTTCCGCCATGCATGCATAAATCTCAGCAAGAACTTGTGTGCGAGAGAGAGAGAGGGAGAGAGAGGGAGAGAGAGGGAGAGAGAGAGAGAGAGGGAGACAGAAATGTGCAAATAAAAATTGAAAAATAAACCACAATACTTTAGCAATAATTCGTCGGGTGAAATGAAGTCCTTCGAGTCATAGCAGGCGAAGTGCTGAAATAACTTTGGCCAAGAGAGGCCGAATAAGTTGCTTGGTCGGCGGGTCGGTGCACCAAAGGGAGAGCAGCAGCAGCAGCAGCAGGAGCACAAAATGAAAATTGCGGCGTGTTGGCTACAATACTGATTGGATTGTTCTTTAGTGTTTGCTGTTATTGTTATTGTTTTTGAAGGTGCAACAACGAAGCAAGTGAGAAAGTTGCAGAGTGAGGGACAAAGAGAGAATGTAAAGCAAGAATCACTTTGTCTTTGCTCGACTTGTTCTAATAAGTTGTAAACCAAATGTCAAACAAAGATGCCATTGGCAAATGCAATGAACATTATCTCTGTCAACATCATCATCATCATCATCATCATCATCAGCGTTATCTAAACGAAATAGACAAAAGTAAATCGAAATCTGTTAAATAAAAGTAGAAGAAGAAGTAGAGTAACTTTTAGTCAATTGTGGCGCACACAAAGAGAGGCACGCATTAAGTTGGATTTCTTTTCATATTGCATACTTTGAGGCTCAGGTCTATACATGCGCACGCGACTGTGCGAAAGTTAAATTGAAAAAACCAACTTTTCAATTTTGACTTTCTGCCATTGGCAAAAATCAACAAAAAGCCACAATAACAAAATATACATACATTTGTTACTACAGTTGTGGCCAAAAAAATAGTGATGCTGCAATGAAATCTTTCTGAATCAAATCTGAAATTTATAAGTTTAAAGTTTTATCAAATTGTGAATTTTCTTGAGATTTTGAGATTATATAAGTTGTGCCAATTGTTTTGGCTTTCGTAAGGCGGTGTTCTTTAATAATTTAATGTTCTTTTTCTCAAAACTTTCACACATCTTGATGAGTTTTGTTGTGTTTTTGAAGAACCTCAATATCTCACCTGAGATTTTGATAAAATTTTTAAATCATTAGTAAATAAATGGATTTTTTTTTATTTCACGTAATTTATGGAGTTTTCCCTAATAGAAGATCCAAATTAGTGACATATATTTACTAAAAAATATAAATGCATTTCCATTTTTTTGACCATAACTGTGCATACATATGCATATGTACATGTATGAATGCAAGTCTAAGCTAGCCCTCGAAATGCAAGCGCCTAAAATTCGACATGAGTGCAGCAAAAAAAAATATATGTATTTATATAAGAAGAAGCAATGCAATGCACTGAAAAATTTAATAAAACAAAAAAAAAAAATATGAAAAAAAAATTGGAGCAGAAAAAATAACATGCGAAAGAAATTTTTGTGAGTTTATTTTTACAGTTGCATGCGAGAATGATTTTGTCATGATTCAATACACTGAGCAAAACTAAAAATCTACAAATTATACCCATATGTACTTATATATTCGTCATCAAAACGACAAAAGAACTCGATCCGTCGGCCTGACCAGCTTACTCTGTACTCTGGGCGTGGCATTTTCTACCATGTGTCGCGTATACTCATCTATATTGCTCTACCGATTTTTTCCGTGTATTATTGACTTTTTTGCAGTGTTTTGTTTGACACAAAATTAAAGACAAATGTTGCATCGAAGAGAGTTCGAATATTTGTACGTTGCCATTTTGTTTTTGCAAATATTACACATAAAAAAAAGTAGTGTGAGTTTTGTGCTTTGAACATATTTTAGCTTAACTTGAACTTGTTAAGTATTTGTGGATGTTGTTGTTGCTTTTTAAGTTTTTGTTTTCTTTTTGTCGCATGTTTGTCGTTGTTGTTGTTGTTGTCTGCGTAAGCGTTTTTCGTTGTAAGCATTTCAGCCTAAATCTGCCATTTTGTAAAGATTCTTGTTCAGTGTTCGTTTATAAAAGAAAGCAAAAAAAATGCATACATTTTTTTTTTGGGGTTTTTTTTTGGGTGCTGTTGGTGATCCAAGCGTACAAGACTGTCGCTATAATTTTCAAAAGGATTTACATTGCTGAAATTACTTCCTAAGCTGCAAGTGAAGCCACAGTCTGAATTCAGCTTTGAGTCTCGTCTGCGCCGCTGCTGTTTGCCTCAAACACGACTCGCACGCTTAAAGTTGTCTAACTTGTGTGTTTGTCTGTTTCTGTGTGTGTGTGTGAGTGTGTATTGAAAATCCCCTAACAAACAGAAAAAAGTCTAACGAAATCCTTGCATTTCGTTTGAGATGAATTGAGTTGAGTTGAGTTTGCCAGTGTGCCATGTCAGTTTCTTTTTGCCTTCCGTCTTCCGTCTTCCATCTTCTGTCTTCTGCCATCTGCCGTTACTCTGCTGCTGCTGCTGCTGCTGCCTGTCTGCTTGATCCTCTGCTTGCTTTGAGTTGTACGCTTGCTTTCTGACTTGCCTGTTTGCCATGTTTGTTCATACGACAAATTCTTTTTTTTGGTCTACATATGTGTGTGTGCATTGTTTTTTCACTATTTCTGCTTTTTTTTTTTGCCATTTGAGCTTTGAATTCATGCATTGCAAAAGCATAAGACAACAACAAGTAAGTTTGTTATTTTCAACTTGAACGAAATTTCTATGACCTTTAAAA
The DNA here is from genome assembly GCA_037044515.1 of Phortica magna. NCBI lineage: Eukaryota > Metazoa > Arthropoda > Insecta > Diptera > Drosophilidae > Phortica > Phortica magna. The sequence continues at coordinate 38,653 of JBAMBP010001364.1, forward strand.
ATGATTAACAAAGAGAGAAAACTTTGTTCGTTAAACAATCTCACGGCCGTCATTTGTTTGATTCAAATAATTGTCATCCAGTGCTGCACTCTCTTTGCTTAGCGATCGCGAAACGAAATGAAATGAAATGAAGCAAACAAGTCAAGCACAATTGCAGTGAAATGCATTGCTTTATAAGCAGCGTGAACGCACTAAATATGCGTCAATTTAATATTAAGCATAATTAACATTTGGCGTATGCGCTGTCTGTGTGCTTAGCGATCAAGGCATGTTTCGTAAACGAAATCGAAACAAGCGAACATTGGCTTATAAGCAGCGTGAACGCACTAAATATGCGTCAATTTAATATTAAGCATAATTAACATTTGGCGTATGCGCTTTCTGTGTGCTAGCGATCAAGGCATATTTCGTAAACGAAATCGAAACAAGCGAACATTGGCTTATAAGCAGCATAAATGCACTAAATATGCGTCAATTAAATATTGCGCATAATTTCCATTTGGCGTGTGTTTCATTTTCATTGCTGTTTTTCACAGTTAACTGTTATTAAAGTTACTTTGCAAATTGCATGAATATGTTGATATGCTTGACGCTTCATGGTAGTTTTAGATAATAAAGACAACACACATGAAAAGAAGCCGACACAAAAGAAAGAAGCCAAAAATAAGTTCGTCTATAGCCTATTTGATTCAACTTTCTTGTTGTTGTTGTCGTCTCTGTTTTAAGACATGCCACGAAGAGAAAAAAAAAACGAGCCAACGTACAAACGAATATATTCTGTTGGCAAATCTGTTGAAAGCAAAAAGATGCTGCGAACATCTGCCACCATTTTGATTGCTGTTAACCCGTCGTCGTCGTTGTTGTTGGTGTTGTTAGTGTTGTCTTCCAGCCAAGCAAACGCTTACCGAGCTATGTCGAAATTGCCGTCACACACACACACACACACACACACACACAAGTTAGTCGTGTGTGATTTTTCAGACAGTTGAGTTGCGGCAACATCTTTTGCAACTCCGCCTTGTAAAAGGACAATGACAACAACAACAACAACAAAGAGCACGAAAAGTACGACGACAGCTCAATTTTACAAAAGGCGTTGATGCGTTGAGCACTCGTTGCTTGTTTGTGTCTGTATATGTGTTTCAGTGCCTGTGCGTATGCGTGTGTGTGTGTGTGTGTGTGTCTTCGCCATTTGGCTGTCTTAGTAAAGTTATAATTTACTGGCGTCGATTGCCTAATGAGCCAAAGTCAGTCAATGAACGCTACAATGCAAACAAACTGTGCTCATGTATGTATGTATGAAGTGTGCAAAAGTGTAGTGCATAATGTTAGGCGCGCGCGCACAGCTGCCAACCAAAACCAAGCACACATACACACACACACACACACACACACGCACAGACGCCGGCACAGCTGTAACATTTTTGGGTTAATAATAACGAAATTTTCGGCTTTGGCTAATAACGGTAATTAGTGACGGTGAACGTTTTCGGGCATTTTTCGCATAAATATTTAATAATGACATACGAGTAATGCGCACGAAGCGTTTATTAAACCATTAGAGCGCAAAATAAACAAACAAAAATCGCCCGACAGAGGGCATAACGGAAGTGTGCGCCATTTTGTATTAGCACTGAAAACTATTCGCATACATCATGCAGCGCTAAGCCAAACCAAACAACCAAACAACCAAACGAGCGACCGAACGACCGTTAGACCAACCGACAGACAGACAGACAGACAGACAGAGAGACGGACAGACCGAGAATTGAGTCAAGCCAAGAGCTTTTGCTTTTGTTCGACGCTAAAATACTTTGGCCAAGAAAAACGGCTCAAGGCACAAGGCAACACTGGCAACAGTGGTAACAGAGGGAACAGCGGCAACAGAGGGAACAGCGGGAACAGCGGCAAACAGTCAGCAAGCAAGCGAAGGCAAGTTTTTTACTCGACGGCACATAAATTTCTATAAAATCATTTTTTTTTCTTTCTTTGTTGCTTTCTTACTTGCTTTCTTTTTGTGTGCCTGTGTGTGTGTGTGTGTGTGTGTGTGTGTGTGTGTGTGTGTGTGTAACAAAAAGTGCAAGAAAATTTGCATTAAAACGCTGGCGTGACTTTTGTTGCCTTCACCAGCGTTGCCTCTGTTTTTATTATCATGTTAAATCTCTGCACGCCATAAGTTAGAGACGGCAACGAGCTCCTGTTTGCTCTAATATTACTCGCGCTTTCAAGTTGCTCGGCTACACGGCTGCTCGACAGCTCGACTGGCTCCCAAAAGTGTTTGATAAAGTGTTGGCCATGGCGGGTTGGGTTGGCTTGGCTTGGGTTGGCCTGGGTCGGTGATGACGTTGGCCGACCGTTTGGCCAGCATAATGTTGCCAATGGGACATGAAATTATGGCAGCATGCAATCATGTGCCGTCTGCGTGTGCGTGTGCGTCGACTGTTGGAGGCAAGCTGAGTTCAAGCCTCAACTCAGCTGCTTCAGAGCCATGTGTCTTTTCGATTCGATTCTATTCGATTCGGTTCATTATGCCATAAATGTATTTCGACTCAGCTGAACGTTTTGAGGAACCTTGTTTCCAAAAAAAAGGGGAAAAACATACACAAATCAGTGCACATTCAAAACCAATACCATTTCGGCTTATTAATACAAAATCATCTTAAAAGCGAATTGCTATTATTTCGCCGGCGAAGTCATCGCTTTGTACTTTGCGCTATAGCATGAATCCCACAAAAAAAAGATATAAAATTTAATTTTCTTGCATGTTCATAATTTTTATTGAAATTATATTTTTTGTTGGTTTTTTTTCTTTAGTAAAGATTAGTTTTTGTTTCACAGGTAGTCATTTCATTTTAAGTGTGTCGGTGATTCAGGTATCCCAAACCAGGCATTCATCCCCAGAGTGGGTTATCACTACTTAATATAAGAACAGGACGAGGTTTTGCATCAGAGAAGTTTGCGAAAAGACCTGCAAATACAAACAAAAATCGTTTCGCGTTAACCCTTTTCATGCTCATCCTTTACATGGTGAAAGCTTCCATAAGCGTACAACCACCGTTGGGTTTCGTCCATTCAAGGAAGATACTCTATAATATTTGTTGTAATCAAACTTACCGCTAAGCAGAAGTGAAAGGAGCACAAATTTCCCGAACATTTTTCTCTTCAATAATATTGGCTTTTGAAATATATATTTCAACTGACTTAAGCAGCGCTTGAATCCGCTTTTATACAGAACTGAAACGCCTTCAGTGTATCAGATTAAGTTATTGTTGTGTCACGAATTCAATTATTCCAACAAAACTTAATTAGACAAGTTTTAGTAGCATTTTCAATTGTTTGATAAAAACTAATTGTTCATTTCGTTTCAGATACTTTTAAAACAGACACAACACGACAATTCCATCGGCACTTTACACTGAAACAAAAATGTGTCCTTTGGTCTTCATTCATTGTTCATATGTTCTTGAGTTAAATGTTACATTGCCGTATGTGTCATATAACACGGTGTAACATAGGAGTTGTTCAGCACTGATGTAAAGATTCAGTGCTTTATGCCTTTGTTTTAACTTCAGCTAGTCTCAGGTGCAAGTACAGTAATGCCACCGAAAATGTGAACACTTTTATTCCAGCCGGCGAATTTATCGCTTTGTACTTTGCGCTTCAGCATAAATCCCACAGAGGGCGAGCAACAACAAAGAAAAAAAAACAAAAATTTAAAGTACAAAAAAACGATAAGAATTCTGGCGAATGTCCTTTCTCTCCGTTTTGTCCACGACTGCAAATGCAAATGAGCGTTTTCTGCTTCTTCTGCTCCCAGGAGCGCAGAAGTTGTTGTACTAAATACTTTGGTCAACTCAGCAATGCACTTCTTCTTCTTTTTTTTTGCATTTTTTTGTATTTTAAAGTGATATTAAAGTAAATGTTTCGCTTGCAAAGAATTTAACAAGTTTTACAACAAATGAAATAATTTACGATACATTACTTGTTGTTGTTGTTGTTGTTGGTCAAAGCCTAAGATGAAATCTAAGCAAAATATTTTTTTTTTATATTTTAGCTTAAGGCTGCTGTACCAAGCTCAATGACTTTCCCACACATACACAGACACACACACGCACTCGCGGCGTTTTTAAATCTCTACAAACATGACAAGCAAATTAAGGCAAAAGCACCGTTGATAATGAGGGTAGGCATGGATTGGAGGGGTAGTCAGCGTACAAGAACTTGTTTTTGTGCATTTTCGTTTTTCGTTCGTTGTTGTTGTCAATGCGACAAATTCCACTTGAGTTGTGCTCACCTAAAAAAAAAAAAACAACACCAACAACAAAAATCATGTCATTCTCATCGTGAATAGTGCAGAGACACAAGACTTGTTCGCTGTGTGAATGAGCATGGAACATGGCGAATGGAACGTGGCGCATGGAACATGGCGCATGGGTGAATCACCCGCGGTGTGCACAGAGGCGACTCAGCATGTTCGTTATGTCTGTGCAAATACATCAAAATTAAGATTTATGGAAGCTTTGGAAAAAGACACAAAAGAACAACAACAACAACTACAACAGTACTGTGTACAACAAAGCAAATTTCGAACGCTAAAATGATTACAAATGAGTCGAAGTGTAGATCGACAACGAGCGGTAGGGGGCGCTTATATTGCATGGCAATATTCCATGGTGTATGCACATGAGTGTTGATGGCTAATAACTTCTATGGCAACTTTCTGTGAACTTGTTTGTTGTGCAAAGCAAAATCTTCAAAATGCAACTTTAAGCTACAAAATAAAATAAATATAAATCGATTAGCAAGTAAAATAAAATTGATACACTCAAAGAAGGCGGACGAAACAGAAAATTCATGAAAAGCTATATTTTATTATTGAATGCAAAATAAAAAAGCGATGAATTAATAACTTTTTTTATATAAATCGCTAAATTAAAAGATGACCTTTATAAATAATGTTTTTATTAGCACAACTAACGTTGCAAATCTTCTTATATATAATATGACTGCTAAAGAGTTGCAATGCCAAATGTACATTTTTTTATGTCTTAGAAGTCTTAAAACCATAAAGAAAGACAAGCGTAGTATTGACGAGCATGCATTTTTGTGAGCAATTGCTTTATGTTTGCACGCAACACACGGTGTCATAAAATATTTTAGTGCACAATGCCATTTGTGCGGCGACACGTCATTAGCCTTGTGCAAGTATTTTAATAAAAAACCAGTAAGGGAGCTATTTTCGGCTATGCCGAAACTTATATACTCTTGCAAACGTTTTCACAATTATTCCTATTAGAAAATCCTTTTTTAATTTTCCAATAAGAATCATATACGTAGCCACGCTCATTTTCTAATTTGTCTTTAAGAAGGCAATGTAGTCAAACTTCACTACATTTTTCAATTTTGTATCTCGTCTGTTTACAAAGAAGTCTCATTTTTAAGTTTTTAGTTGTATGGGCGGTACCACGCCCTTATGTCCGATTCTTATAAAATTCTGGATTTTAGTCAGGCATTAATAAAAACACGTAATAGCAAAGTTTGGTTTGCTTATATTCAAGAACAAAAAAGTTTTTCTAACAAAAACTGTATTTTTAACCGATCGTTCCTATGGGAGCTATATGCTATAGTAGCCTGATCTTGACCATTTTTGCATTGTATCTTTGTTGATGTCAAAAAAGTTTTTGTGCAAAATATTGAGTCGATAACTCCTAAAACACGCTGTTTTTTAAGCAAAAACATAATTTTTGATCGATCTTTCCTATGGCAGCTATATGCTATAGTAGCCCGATCTTGACCATTTTTGCACGGTATCTTTGTTGATGTCAAAAAAGTTTTTGTGCAAAATATTGAGTCGATAACTCCTAAAATACGCGGTTTTTTAAGCAAAAACATCATTTTTGAACGATCGTTCCTATGGGAGCTATATGCTATAGTCATCCGATCAAACTGAATTTTACATACCAAATACCTGCAAGGAGAAGAAAATTTTCTGCGTTTAAATTTTTTTGCTAACTATAAAACTCTGGCTGGAAATCGCATTGAAACAGACAGACGGACAGACGGACATCGTTATTTGAACTCGTCTCGTCGCGCTGATCAAGAATATATATACTTTATATAGTCGGAAATGTCTCCTTCACTGCGTTGCAAACTTCATGACAAAGTTAATATACTCTTTTTGCAAGAGTATAAAAACGCTTCATGTTTGCAAGCAGCACCCAATGTCATACAACAGTTACACATTCAACGTGCTTGACGTTGTTTTTGCGCGCACTCTCTGAATTTGTGCAACGATCGTGAGAGCGCACAATATGGAAATGAGAGCGAATTATTAGAAACTATTTCTAGCTGAACACAAAATTGCCGTATGTGTAATATAAGCGCCCTGTAACATTAGTGAACTTAATATTATAAATAAATGTTAAATTTGATCAGGTCAATTAGCATCAATGCTGTGTTCTGGTAAATTTTTCATTACTATTTGTGACCAATAATGAAATTTTTTGGTTCTAATTTTTTTCTGAATTTCGCGTTGACTGTAATTTGTATGAAATTTCAAAAAACAAAAGCAATCAAACGGCAAATTGCATACCTACAAGTAACCGCAATCGCCCCTCAAGCGTGGGCATAGCATAACTGAAGAAGAAGAAGCGGGGCAAGGCGTTATATATTTGATTTTCTTTTGATTAAGATGACACTATGCACATGTATAAACAGAACAACGAAAAGTATTGCTATGATTTTGTTTACATACGAGTAATTGCCACGCCCACTTTGCAGAAAAAGCCACAAAGGCGTGACATTGATCGACTAAAGGACGAATTCGTGTTGGCAATCTCGAAACAAATGACGACCATCAACGCAAAGTGTTTCAAAAGCGGTCGAAACATTTTCAAAAACAAAAAACAGAAGCGATAACATGATGATGATGCGCGGAAAGTAACAACAAAAACACCAACAACAACAACAAAGCCCAACTGTGAAAGCAAATTGATATTGATGATGTGTCGATAAAATTTATAGAACTACAAAGGCGGCTCGACTGCTCATGATAAATGGCTTAGTGCATGTGTGCGTGCGTGTGTGTGTGTGAGTGTGAGTGCGAACAAGGCAATTTCCGTTCACTAAATAACTAATTTATTTAAAATTTCTCTCTATTTTTTTT